>JBAWUJ010000211.1:5000-54355 GCA_037176705.1 Molossus alvarezi
AACCCTAACCCTAACCCTAACCCTAACCCTAACCCTAACCCTAACCCTAACCCTAACCCTAACCCTAACCCTAACCCTAACCCTAACCCTAACCCTAACCCTAACCCTAACCCTAACCCTAACCCTAACCCTAACCCTAACCCTAACCCTAACCCTAACCCTAACCCTAACCCTAACCCTAACCCTAACCCTAACCCTAACCCTAACCCTAACCCTAACCCTAACCCTAACCCTAACCCTAACCCTAACCCTAACCCTAACCCTAACCCTAACCCTAACCCTAACCCTAACCCTAACCCTAACCCTAACCCTAACCCTAACCCTAACCCTAACCCTAACCCTAACCCTAACCCTAACCCTAACCCTAACCCTAACCCTAACCCTAACCCTAACCCTAACCCTAACCCTAACCCTAACCCTAACCCTAACCCTAACCCTAACCCTAACCCTAACCCTAACCCTAACCCTAACCCTAACCCTAACCCTAACCCTAACCCTAACCCTAACCCTAACCCTAACCCTAACCCTAACCCTAACCCTAACCCTAACCCTAACCCTAACCCTAACCCTAACCCTAACCCTAACCCTAACCCTAACCCTAACCCTAACCCTAACCCTAACCCTAACCCTAACCCTAACCCTAACCCTAACCCTAACCCTAACCCTAACCCTAACCCTAACCCTAACCCTAACCCTAACCCTAACCCTAACCCTAACCCTAACCCTAACCCTAACCCTAACCCTAACCCTAACCCTAACCCTAACCCTAACCCTAACCCTAACCCTAACCCTAACCCTAACCCTAACCCTAACCCTAACCCTAACCCTAACCCTAACCCTAACCCTAACCCTAACCCTAACCCTAACCCTAACCCTAACCCTAACCCTAACCCTAACCCTAACCCTAACCCTAACCCTAACCCTAACCCTAACCCTAACCCTAACCCTAACCCTAACCCTAACCCTAACCCTAACCCTAACCCTAACCCTAACCCTAACCCTAACCCTAACCCTAACCCTAACCCTAACCCTAACCCTAACCCTAACCCTAACCCTAACCCTAACCCTAACCCTAACCCTAACCCTAACCCTAACCCTAACCCTAACCCTAACCCTAACCCTAACCCTAACCCTAACCCTAACCCTAACCCTAACCCTAACCCTAACCCTAACCCTAACCCTAACCCTAACCCTAACCCTAACCCTAACCCTAACCCTAACCCTAACCCTAACCCTAACCCTAACCCTAACCCTAACCCTAACCCTAACCCTAACCCTAACCCTAACCCTAACCCTAACCCTAACCCTAACCCTAACCCTAACCCTAACCCTAACCCTAACCCTAACCCTAACCCTAACCCTAACCCTAACCCTAACCCTAACCCTAACCCTAACCCTAACCCTAACCCTAACCCTAACCCTAACCCTAACCCTAACCCTAACCCTAACCCTAACCCTAACCCTAACCCTAACCCTAACCCTAACCCTAACCCTAACCCTAACCCTAACCCTAACCCTAACCCTAACCCTAACCCTAACCCTAACCCTAACCCTAACCCTAACCCTAACCCTAACCCTAACCCTAACCCTAACCCTAACCCTAACCCTAACCCTAACCCTAACCCTAACCCTAACCCTAACCCTAACCCTAACCCTAACCCTAACCCTAACCCTAACCCTAACCCTAACCCTAACCCTAACCCTAACCCTAACCCTAACCCTAACCCTAACCCTAACCCTAACCCTAACCCTAACCCTAACCCTAACCCTAACCCTAACCCTAACCCTAACCCTAACCCTAACCCTAACCCTAACCCTAACCCTAACCCTAACCCTAACCCTAACCCTAACCCTAACCCTAACCCTAACCCTAACCCTAACCCTAACCCTAACCCTAACCCTAACCCTAACCCTAACCCTAACCCTAACCCTAACCCTAACCCTAACCCTAACCCTAACCCTAACCCTAACCCTAACCCTAACCCTAACCCTAACCCTAACCCTAACCCTAACCCTAACCCTAACCCTAACCCTAACCCTAACCCTAACCCTAACCCTAACCCTAACCCTAACCCTAACCCTAACCCTAACCCTAACCCTAACCCTAACCCTAACCCTAACCCTAACCCTAACCCTAACCCTAACCCTAACCCTAACCCTAACCCTAACCCTAACCCTAACCCTAACCCTAACCCTAACCCTAACCCTAACCCTAACCCTAACCCTAACCCTAACCCTAACCCTAACCCTAACCCTAACCCTAACCCTAACCCTAACCCTAACCCTAACCCTAACCCTAACCCTAACCCTAACCCTAACCCTAACCCTAACCCTAACCCTAACCCTAACCCTAACCCTAACCCTAACCCTAACCCTAACCCTAACCCTAACCCTAACCCTAACCCTAACCCTAACCCTAACCCTAACCCTAACCCTAACCCTAACCCTAACCCTAACCCTAACCCTAACCCTAACCCTAACCCTAACCCTAACCCTAACCCTAACCCTAACCCTAACCCTAACCCTAACCCTAACCCTAACCCTAACCCTAACCCTAACCCTAACCCTAACCCTAACCCTAACCCTAACCCTAACCCTAACCCTAACCCTAACCCTAACCCTAACCCTAACCCTAACCCTAACCCTAACCCTAACCCTAACCCTAACCCTAACCCTAACCCTAACCCTAACCCTAACCCTAACCCTAACCCTAACCCTAACCCTAACCCTAACCCTAACCCTAACCCTAACCCTAACCCTAACCCTAACCCTAACCCTAACCCTAACCCTAACCCTAACCCTAACCCTAACCCTAACCCTAACCCTAACCCTAACCCTAACCCTAACCCTAACCCTAACCCTAACCCTAACCCTAACCCTAACCCTAACCCTAACCCTAACCCTAACCCTAACCCTAACCCTAACCCTAACCCTAACCCTAACCCTAACCCTAACCCTAACCCTAACCCTAACCCTAACCCTAACCCTAACCCTAACCCTAACCCTAACCCTAACCCTAACCCTAACCCTAACCCTAACCCTAACCCTAACCCTAACCCTAACCCTAACCCTAACCCTAACCCTAACCCTAACCCTAACCCTAACCCTAACCCTAACCCTAACCCTAACCCTAACCCTAACCCTAACCCTAACCCTAACCCTAACCCTAACCCTAACCCTAACCCTAACCCTAACCCTAACCCTAACCCTAACCCTAACCCTAACCCTAACCCTAACCCTAACCCTAACCCTAACCCTAACCCTAACCCTAACCCTAACCCTAACCCTAACCCTAACCCTAACCCTAACCCCTAACCCTAACCCTAACCCTAACCCTAACCCTAACCCTAACCCTAACCCTAACCCTAACCCTAACCCTAACCCTAACCCTAACCCTAACCCTAACCCTAACCCTAACCCTAACCCTAACCCTAACCCTAACCCTAACCCTAACCCTAACCCTAACCCTAACCCTAACCCTAACCCTAACCCTAACCCTAACCCTAACCCTAACCCTAACCCTAACCCTAACCCTAACCCTAACCCTAACCCTAACCCTAACCCTAACCCTAACCCTAACCCTAACCCTAACCCTAACCCTAACCCTAACCCTAACCCTAACCCTAACCCTAACCCTAACCCTAACCCTAACCCTAACCCTAACCCTAACCCTAACCCTAACCCTAACCCTAACCCTAACCCTAACCCTAACCCTAACCCTAACCCTAACCCTAACCCTAACCCTAACCCTAACCCTAACCCGTACCCTAACCCGTACCCTAACCCTAACCCTAACCCTAACCCTAACCCTAACCCTAACCCTAACCCTAACCCTAACCCTAACCCTAACCCTAACCCGTACCCTAACCCGTACCCTAACCCGTACCCTAACCCGTACCCTAACCCTTACCCTAACCCTAACCCTAACCCTAACCCTAACCCTAACCCTAACCCTAACCCTAACCCTAACCCTAACCCTAACCCTAACCCTAACCCTAACCCTAACCCTAACCCTAACCCTAACCCTAACCCTAACCCTAACCCTAACCCTAACCCTAACCCTAACCCTAACCCTAACCCTAACCCTAACCCTAACCCTAACCCTAACCCTAACCCTAACCCTAACCCTAACCCTAACCCTAACCCTAACCCTAACCCTAACCCTAACCCTAACCCTAACCCTAACCCTAACCCTAACCCTAACCCTAACCCTAACCCTAACCCTAACCCTAACCCTAACCCTAACCCTAACCCTAACCCTAACCCTAACCCTAACCCTAACCCTAACCCTAACCCTAACCCTAACCCTAACCCTAACCCGAACCCTAACCCTAACCCGAACCCTAACCCTAACCCTAACCCTAACCCTAACCCTAACCCTAACCCTAACCCTAACCCTAACCCTAACCCGAACCCTAACCCGAACCCTAACCCTAACCCTAACCCTAACCCTAACCCGAACCCTAACCCTAACCCTAACCCGTACCCTAACCCTAACCCGAACCCTAACCCTAACCCTAACCCTAACCCTAACCCTAACCCTAACCCTAACCCGAACCCGAACCCTAACCCTAACCCGTACCCTAACCCTAACCCGAACCCTAACCCGTACCCTAACCCTAACCCTAACCCTAACCCTAACCCTAACCCTAACCCTAACCCTAACCCTAACCCGTACCCTAACCCTAACCCTAACCCTAACCCGTACCCTAACCCTAACCCTAACCCGTACCCTAACCCTAACCCTAACCCTAACCCTAACCCTAACCCTAACCCTAACCCTAACCCTAACCCGTACCCTAACCCTAACCCTAACCCTAACCCGTACCCTAACCCTAACCCTAACCCTAACCCTAACCCTAACCCTAACCCTAACCCTAACCCTAACCCGTACCCTAACCCTAACCCGTACCCTAACCCTAACCCTAACCCTAACCCTAACCCTAACCCGTACCCTAACCCTAACCCGTACCCTAACCCGTACCCTAACCCTAACCCTAACCCGTACCCTAACCCTAACCCTAACCCTAACCCTAACCCTAACCCTAACCCTAACCCTAACCCGTACCCTAACCCTAACCCTAACCCGTACCCTAACCCTAACCCTAACCCTAACCCTAACCCGTACCCTAACCCTAACCCTAACCCGTACCCTAACCCGTACCCTAACCCTAACCCTAACCCGTACCCTAACCCTAACCCTAACCCTAACCCTAACCCTAACCCTAACCCTAACCCGTACCCTAACCCTAACCCGTACCCTAACCCTAACCCTAACCCTAACCCTAACCCTAACCCTAACCCTAACCCTAACCCGTACCCTAACCCTAACCCGTACCCTAACCCTAACCCTAACCCTAACCCTAACCCGTACCCTAACCCTAACCCGTACCCTAACCCTAACCCTAACCCTAACCCTAACCCTAACCCGTACCCTAACCCTAACCCTAACCCTAACCCTAACCCTAACCCTAACCCTAACCCTAACCCTAACCCTAACCCTAACCCGTACCCTAACCCGTACCCTAACCCTAACCCTAACCCGTACCCTAACCCTAACCCTAACCCTAACCCTAACCCTAACCCTAACCCTAACCCTAACCCGTACCCTAACCCTAACCCTAACCCTAACCCTAACCCTAACCCTAACCCTAACCCTAACCCTAACCCTAACCCTAACCCTAACCCTAACCCTAACCCTAACCCTAACCCTAACCCTAACCCTAACCCTAACCCGTACCCTAACCCTAACCCTAACCCTAACCCTAACCCTAACCCTAACCCTAACCCTAACCCTAACCCTAACCCTAACCCTAACCCTAACCCTAACCCGTACCCTAACCCTAACCCTAACCCTAACCCTAACCCTAACCCTAACCCTAACCCTAACCCTAACCCTAACCCTAACCCTAACCCTAACCCTAACCCTAACCCTAACCCTAACCCTAACCCGTACCCTAACCCTAACCCTAACCCTAACCCTAACCCTAACCCTAACCCTAACCCTAACCCTAACCCGTACCCTAACCCTAACCCTAACCCTAACCCTAACCCTAACCCTAACCCTAACCCTAACCCTAACCCTAACCCTAACCCTAACCCTAACCCTAACCCGTACCCTAACCCTAACCCTAACCCTAACCCTAACCCTAACCCTAACCCTAACCCTAACCCTAACCCTAACCCTAACCCTAACCCTAACCCTAACCCTAACCCTAACCCGTACCCTAACCCGTACCCTAACCCTAACCCTAACCCTAACCCTAACCCTAACCCGTACCCTAACCCTAACCCTAACCCTAACCCTAACCCTAACCCGTACCCTAACCCGTACCCTAACCCTAACCCGTACCCTAACCCGTACCCTAACCCGTACCCTAACCCTAACCCTAACCCTAACCCTAACCCTAACCCTAACCCTAACCCTAACCCTAACCCTAACCCGTACCCTAACCCTAACCCTAACCCTAACCCTAACCCTAACCCGTACCCTAACCCGTACCCTAACCCTAACCCTAACCCTAACCCTAACCCGTACCCTAACCCTAACCCTAACCCTAACCCTAACCCTAACCCTAACCCTAACCCTAACCCGTACCCTAACCCGTACCCTAACCCTAACCCTAACCCTAACCCTAACCCTAACCCTAACCCTAACCCTAACCCTAACCCGTACCCGTACCCTAACCCTAACCCTAACCCTAACCCTAACCCGTACCCTAACCCTAACCCTAACCCTAACCCTAACCCTAACCCTAACCCTAACCCTAACCCTAACCCGTACCCTAACCCTAACCCGTACCCTAACCCGTACCCTAACCCTAACCCGTACCCTAACCCTAACCCTAACCCTAACCCTAACCCGTACCCTAACCCGTACCCTAACCCTAACCCGTACCCTAACCCGTACCCTAACCCTAACCCTAACCCGTACCCTAACCCGTACCCTAACCCTAACCCGTACCCTAACCCGTACCCTAACCCTAACCCTAACCCGTACCCTAACCCTAACCCTAACCCTAACCCTAACCCTAACCCTAACCCTAACCCTAACCCTAACCCTAACCCTAACCCGTACCCTAACCCTAACCCTAACCCGTACCCTAACCCTAACCCGTACCCTAACCCGTACCCTAACCCGTACCCTAACCCTAACCCTAACCCGTACCCTAACCCGTACCCTAACCCGTACCCTAACCCGTACCCTAACCCGTACCCTAACCCGTACCCTAACCCTAACCCGTACCCTAACCCGTACCCTAACCCTAACCCTAACCCTAACCCTAACCCGTACCCTAACCCGTACCCTAACCCTAACCCGTACCCTAACCCTAACCCTAACCCGTACCCTAACCCTAACCCGTACCCTAACCCTAACCCGTACCCTAACCCGTACCCTAACCCTAACCCGTACCCTAACCCTAACCCGTACCCTAACCCGTACCCTAACCCGTACCCTAACCCTAACCCTAACCCTAACCCTAACCCTAACCCTAACCCTAACCCTAACCCTAACCCTAACCCTAACCCTAACCCTAACCCTAACCCTAACCCTAACCCTAACCCTAACCCTAACCCTAACCCTAACCCTAACCCTAACCCTAACCCTAACCCTAACCCGTACCCTAACCCGTACCCTAACCCGTACCCTAACCCGTACCCTAACCCGTACCCTAACCCGTACCCTAACCCTAACCCTAACCCTAACCCTAACCCTAACCCTAACCCTAACCCGTACCCTAACCCGTACCCTAACCCTAACCCTAACCCTAACCCTAACCCTAACCCTAACCCTAACCCTAACCCTAACCCTAACCCTAACCCTAACCCTAACCCTAACCCTAACCCTAACCCTAACCCGTACCCTAACCCTAACCCTAACCCTAACCCTAACCCTAACCCTAACCCTAACCCTAACCCTAACCCTAACCCGTACCCTAACCCGTACCCTAACCCGTACCCTAACCCTAACCCTAACCCTAACCCTAACCCTAACCCTAACCCTAACCCGTACCCTAACCCGTACCCTAACCCGTACCCTAACCCTAACCCTAACCCTAACCCTAACCCTAACCCTAACCCGTACCCTAACCCTAACCCTAACCCTAACCCTAACCCGTACCCTAACCCTAACCCTAACCCGTACCCTAACCCTAACCCGTACCCTAACCCTAACCCTAACCCGTACCCTAACCCGTACCCTAACCCTAACCCTAACCCGTACCCTAACCCTAACCCTAACCCGTACCCTAACCCTAACCCTAACCCTAACCCTAACCCTAACCCTAACCCGTACCCTAACCCTAACCCTAACCCTAACCCTAACCCTAACCCTAACCCTAACCCTAACCCTAACCCTAACCCTAACCCTAACCCTAACCCGTACCCTAACCCTAACCCTAACCCTAACCCTAACCCGTACCCTAACCCTAACCCTAACCCTAACCCGTACCCTAACCCTAACCCTAACCCTAACCCTAACCCGTACCCTAACCCTAACCCGTACCCTAACCCTAACCCGTACCCTAACCCTAACCCTAACCCTAACCCTAACCCTAACCCTAACCCTAACCCTAACCCTAACCCTAACCCTAACCCTAACCCTAACCCTAACCCTAACCCTAACCCTAACCCTAACCCGTACCCTAACCCTAACCCGTACCCTAACCCTAACCCTAACCCTAACCCTAACCCTAACCCTAACCCTAACCCTAACCCTAACCCGTACCCTAACCCTAACCCGTACCCTAACCCTAACCCTAACCCTAACCCTAACCCTAACCCTAACCCGTACCCTAACCCTAACCCTAACCCTAACCCTAACCCTAACCCTAACCCGTACCCTAACCCTAACCCTAACCCTAACCCTAACCCGTACCCTAACCCTAACCCTAACCCTAACCCTAACCCTAACCCTAACCCTAACCCTAACCCTAACCCTAACCCTAACCCTAACCCTAACCCTAACCCTAACCCTAACCCTAACCCTAACCCTAACCCTAACCCTAACCCTAACCCTAACCCGTACCCTAACCCGTACCCTAACCCTAACCCTAACCCTAACCCGTACCCTAACCCGTACCCTAACCCGTACCCTAACCCGTACCCTAACCCTAACCCGTACCCTAACCCGTACCCTAACCCGTACCCTAACCCTAACCCGTACCCTAACCCTAACCCGTACCCTAACCCTAACCCGTACCCTAACCCGTACCCTAACCCTAACCCGTACCCTAACCCTAACCCGTACCCTAACCCTAACCCGTACCCTAACCCTAACCCTAACCCGTACCCTAACCCTAACCCTAACCCTAACCCTAACCCTAACCCGAACCCTAACCCTAACCCGAACCCTAACCCTAACCCGTACCCTAACCCTAACCCGTACCCTAACCCTAACCCTAACCCTAACCCTAACCCTAACCCGTACCCTAACCCGTACCCTAACCCTAACCCTAACCCTAACCCTAACCCTAACCCTAACCCGTACCCTAACCCGTACCCTAACCCTAACCCTAACCCTAACCCTAACCCTAACCCGTACCCTAACCCTAACCCGTACCCTAACCCTAACCCGTACCCTAACCCTAACCCTAACCCTAACCCTAACCCTAACCCTAACCCTAACCCTAACCCGTACCCTAACCCGTACCCTAACCCGTACCCTAACCCTAACCCGTACCCTAACCCTAACCCTAACCCGTACCCTAACCCTAACCCTAACCCTAACCCTAACCCTAACCCTAACCCTAACCCTAACCCTAACCCTAACCCTAACCCTAACCCTAACCCTAACCCTAACCCTAACCCTAACCCTAACCCTAACCCTAACCCTAACCCTAACCCTAACCCTAACCCTAACCCTAACCCTAACCCTAACCCTAACCCTAACCCCTAACCCTAACCCTAACCCTAACCCGTACCCTAACCCTAACCCTAACCGTACCCTAACCCGTACCCTAACCCGTACCCTAACCCTAACCCTAACCCTAACCCTAACCCGTACCCTAACCCTAACCCGTACCCTAACCCGTACCCTAACCCGTACCCTAACCCGTACCCTAACCCGTACCCTAACCCTAACCCTAACCCTAACCCTAACCCGTACCCTAACCCTAACCCTAACCCTAACCCTAACCCTAACCCTAACCCTAACCCTAACCCGTACCCTAACCCTAACCCTAACCCTAACCCTAACCCTAACCCTAACCCTAACCCTAACCCTAACCCTAACCCTAACCCTAACCGTACCCTAACCCGTACCCTAACCCGTACCCTAACCCTAACCCTAACCCTAACCCTAACCCGTACCCTAACCCGTACCCTAACCCGTACCCTAACCCGTACCCTAACCCGTACCCTAACCCGTACCCTAACCCTAACCCTAACCCTAACCCTAACCCGTACCCTAACCCGTACCCTAACCCGTACCCTAACCCGTACCCTAACCCGTACCCTAACCCTAACCCTAACCGTACCCTAACCCGTACCCTAACCCGTACCCTAACCCTAACCCTAACCCTAACCCTAACCCTAACCCTAACCCGTACCCTAACCCGTACCCTAACCCGTACCCTAACCCGTACCCTAACCCGTACCCTAACCCTAACCCTAACCCTAACCCTAACCCTAACCCTAACCCTAACCCTAACCCTAACCCTAACCCTAACCCTAACCCGTACCCTAACCCGTACCCTAACCCGTACCCTAACCCGTACCCTAACCCGAACCCTAACCCGTACCCTAACCCGTACCCTAACCCGTACCCTAACCCTAACCCTAACCCTAACCCTAACCCTAACCCTAACCCTAACCCTAACCCGTACCCTAACCCTAACCCTAACCCGTACCCTAACCCGTACCCTAACCCGTACCCTAACCCGTACCCTAACCCGTACCCTAACCCGTACCCTAACCCTAACCCTAACCCTAACCCTAACCCGTACCCTAACCCGTACCCTAACCCGTACCCTAACCCGTACCCTAACCCTAACCCTAACCCTAACCCGTACCCTAACCCTAACCCGTACCCTAACCCTAACCCGTACCCTAACCCTAACCCTAACCCGTACCCTAACCCTAACCCTAACCCTAACCCTAACCCTAACCCTAACCCGTACCCTAACCCGTACCCTAACCCGTACCCTAACCCTAACCCTAACCCTAACCCTAACCCTAACCCTAACCCTAACCCTAACCCGTACCCTAACCCGTACCCTAACCCGTACCCTAACCCGTACCCTAACCCTAACCCTAACCCTAACCCTAACCCTAACCCTAACCCTAACCCTAACCCTAACCCTAACCCGTACCCTAACCCTAACCCTAACCCGTACCCTAACCCTAACCCTAACCCTAACCCTAACCCTAACCCTAACCCTAACCCTAACCCTAACCCTAACCCTAACCCTAACCCGTACCCTAACCCTAACCCGTACCCTAACCCTAACCCTAACCCTAACCCTAACCCTAACCCTAACCCTAACCCGTACCCTAACCCTAACCCTAACCCTAACCCTAACCCTAACCCTAACCCGTACCCTAACCCTAACCCTAACCCGTACCCTAACCCGTACCCTAACCCGTACCCTAACCCGTACCCTAACCCTAACCCTAACCCTAACCCTAACCCGTACCCTAACCCGTACCCTAACCCTAACCCGTACCCTAACCCTAACCCTAACCCGTACCCTAACCCTAACCCGTACCCTAACCCTAACCCGTACCCTAACCCGTACCCTAACCCGTACCCTAACCCTAACCCTAACCCGTACCCTAACCCGTACCCTAACCCGTACCCTAACCCGTACCCTAACCCGTACCCTAACCCTAACCCGTACCCTAACCCTAACCCGTACCCTAACCCGTACCCTAACCCGTACCCTAACCCTAACCCGTACCCTAACCCTAACCCGTACCCTAACCCGTACCCTAACCCTAACCCGTACCCTAACCCGTACCCTAACCCGTACCCTAACCCTAACCCGTACCCTAACCCGTACCCTAACCCGTACCCTAACCCGTACCCTAACCCGTACCCTAACCCTAACCCGTACCCTAACCCGTACCCTAACCCGTACCCTAACCCGTACCCTAACCCTAACCCTAACCCTAACCCTAACCCGTACCCTAACCCTAACCCTAACCCTAACCCTAACCCTAACCCGTACCCTAACCCTAACCCTAACCCTAACCCTAACCCTAACCCTAACCCGTACCCTAACCCGTACCCTAACCCTAACCCTAACCCTAACCCGTACCCTAACCCGTACCCTAACCCTAACCCTAACCCGTACCCTAACCCGTACCCTAACCCTAACCCTAACCCTAACCCTAACCCTAACCCTAACCCTAACCCGTACCCTAACCCTAACCCGTACCCTAACCCGTACCCTAACCCTAACCCTAACCCTAACCCTAACCCTAACCCTAACCCTAACCCTAACCCTAACCCGTACCCTAACCCTAACCCGTACCCTAACCCGTACCCTAACCCGTACCCTAACCCTAACCCGTACCCTAACCAGTACCCTAACCCGTACCCTAACCCTAACCCGTACCCTAACCCTAACCCTAACCCGTACCCTAACCCTAACCCGTACCCTAACCCTAACCCTAACCCTAACCCTAACCCTAACCCTAACCCTAACCCTAACCCGTACCCTAACCGTAACCCGTACCCTAACCCTAACCCGTACCCTAACCCGTACCCTAACCCGTACCCTAACCCTAACCCGTACCCTAACCCGTACCCTAACCCGTACCCTAACCCGTACCCGTACCCTAACCCGTACCCTAACCCGTACCCTAACCCGTACCCTAACCCGTACCCTAACCCTAACCCGTACCCTAACCCGTATCCTAACCCGTACCCTAACCCGTACCCTAACCCGTACCCTAACCCTAACCCGTACCCTAACCCGTACCCTAACCCGTACCCTAACCCGTACCCTAACCCTAACCCGTACCCTAACCCGTACCCTAACCCGTACCCTAACCCGTACCCTAACCCGAACCCGTACCCTAACCCTAACCCGTACCCTAACCCGTACCCTATCCCGTACATGAACCCGAACCCTAAATCCTGAACCTGAACCCGAACCCTGAATCCCGAACCCGAACTAAACCCTCACCGAATCTGACCTGAACTCGGACACGAACCCCAAGCAAACCAGAACCTGAACCTACCTTGAACCCGAACCCTAAACCCGAAGCCGAACCCAAAAACAAACACGAACTTGAACACGTGTTTAACCCCAACCCGACCCCTAGCCCAAACCCGATCCTGAATTCGTACCCGAACACAAACCCGTTCCCGAACACAAACCTGTACCCGAACACGAACCGAACTCGAACCAAACACGTACCTGAACACATACCCAAACTCTATCCCAAACCTGTACTCTAACCCATACCCTAACCCCGCAAACAAAAGCCCCGACTCAGATATACTTTTCCTGGACATTCTAAGAAGATATATCACCCATTCTTTTCAAAATATTCCAATAATTCCAAGAAGATGGAAGACATCTAACCTTGTTATTTAAGGCCAGCATAATTCAAATTCTAAAACCAGATGAAGACACTACAAAGAAAAAAAAAAATACAGGCTATCGTCTTTGATGAACATAAATACCAAAATCCTAAAAAAAAATATTAGCAGATTGGATACAGCAATATACAAAAAAAGTTATTCACTGTGATCATGTAAGATTCATCCCAGGGATGCAAGGCTGGTACAATATTTGCAAATCACTACATTTAATACAACATGTAAACAAAATAAAAGAAAAACTATATGATCATACCAATACTTGCTGAAAAATCATTTGACAAAATCCAACACTCACTTCTGATAAAAACGCTCAGCAATCTGGGAATAGAGGGATTATATCTGGACATAACAAAGGCCATATAAGAAAAGCCTATATCCAACATCATACTCAATGGACACAAACTAAAAGCATTTCCTGTAAGAACAGGAACAAAACACGATGCCCACGTTCAGCACTCATATTTAACATAGTACTGGAAGTCTTAACCACAGCAATCAGAAAATTTGGGAAAATGAAGGGTAACCAAATTGGAAAGGAAGAAGGAAAACTGTCATTTGAAGATGATATGATATTGTACATAGAAAACCCTAAAGACTCCATCTAAAACCTATTAAAGCTAATAAATGACTTTGGCAAAATAGCAGAATGCAAAATTAACATCAACAATTCAATAGAATTCTTATACACCAACAATGAACAAGCAGAAAGAGAAACAAATAAACGAAAAATCTCATTTACAATTGCGGAAAATGAAATAAGACATGTTGGAATAAACTTAACCAGAAAAGTCAAGGACCTGTTCTCATAAAACTGTCGGACATTGAAAACCAAATCAACAAAGATATAAAAAAGTGGAAGCACATACTGTGTAAATGGATTGAAAGAATGAATATCATTAAAGTGTTTATTCTAACCACAGCAATTTATAGATTCAATGCAATCCTCATTAAAATATGAACATCGTATTTCATGAAACTAGATCAAATACTCTAAAAATATATATGGAACCAAATATATATATATATATATATATATATATACCAAATAGCTACAGCTATTGTGAAAAAGGAGAACCAAGTAAGAGGGATGACAATATTTGATATCATATTATACTAATAAGCCATTGTAATCAAAACAGACTGGTACTGGCACACGAACAGGCAGATAGATCAATGAAATAGAACAGAGAACCCAAAAATGAACTTAAGACATTATGCTAAATTAATATTTATCAAAGGTGGCAAGAGCATACAATGGAGTCAAGACAGCCTTTTTTATAAAGAATGTTGGAAAAATTGGACATGAAAAAAATGAAACTAGACCACCAACTTATACCAGACACAAAAATAAACTCAAAACAAATAAAAGATTTAAGTGTGACCAATGAATTCATAAAAATCCTAGAAGAAAATATAGGCAACAGAATTTTATACATCACATGTGGTAGAACTTTCACTGATACAAAACCTATGGCAAATGAAACAAATTAAGCAATGAACACATAGGACTACATCAAACTAAAAATCTTCTGCACAGCAGAAGAAACAATCATCAAAATGGAAAGGAAACCCACTTTATAGGAGAGCATAATTACATGATACATGAGATAAGGGGTTAAACTCCCAAATATATAGAGTGCTCATAAAACTGAACAAAAGAAAGAAAAACTCCATTTTAAAAATGGGTGGAGTGACTTCTAGTCAAGATGGTGGCGTAGGTAAATGCGGTATCGCGTCCTCCCACAACCACATCAAAGTTACAACTAAACTACAGAATAACCATCATGCAAAACCGCCTGAAATCAAGCTGAATGGAAGTCCTACAACTATGAAATTTAAAGCAGCATCTACATCCAGACTGGTAGGAGGGGCAGAGGCGCGATGGGCTGGCCCCACACCCAAGTGTGGCAGATAAAAATCAGAAGGCTCCCGTGGCTGGAAAGGTACTTCCTGAGGACTGAGGGGTCCCTGTCCCACACCAGGTGCCCCGCTCAGGGTTCCAGTGCCAGAAAGAGAAGTCCCCATACCTTCTGGCTGGAAAAACCAGCGGGAACTGAGGCTCCGGGAGGCTGAAGCGGCTGGAGCCCCAGGCAACTCCCTAAAGGGCCCGTGCATGGACTTATCGGACTCTCTCCCTCTAAGCTTGGAGGGGAGGCAGCTCCATGGGCGCCAGAGACATACAGGGAAGAACTGAGCTGTTTGGCACTGGAGCGAGGGCTGGGGAGGGGGCTTACTTGGGGACAAACGTGCTGTAAGAGGCCTTTGTTCCTTTGGTGAGCCCTTCCTGGGGGCGGCAGACAGTCGCCATATCTGGGACTCCAGCAACCTGGCTCACACTTGTAGCCCCGCCCTGGTGACTCCCTGAGGCCCCGCCCCACCCCAGCCAACTTCCAAGCCCACCCAAGCTGTTGCCACTTTCTTAACCATAGGATTGGCCGGTCTTGGATCCTGCTTCAGGTTTTTCCTAAATTCTTTCAAATGAGCAGCATCTGGTCTCAGCGAGCCCCATACCTCTCAGTAAGTAATACACTGAAACAAACACAGGGAGGCAGCCAAAATGAGGAGACAAAGAAACAGGTCCCAAATGAAACAACAGGACAAAACCCCAATAAAAGAACTAAGTGAAAGGGAGATAAGCAACCTAACAGATACTGAGTTCAAAATACTGCTTATAAGGATACTCAATGAACGTAGTGAGAACCTCAGTGAACTTAGGGAGGGCCTCAAGAGCATAAAAAAGGACCAGTTAGAAATCATGGATACACAGTTAGAATTGAAGGAGGCATTCACTGAAATAAAGAATAATTTACACAGCTTCAATAATAGAGTACGTAAATCCAAGGAGGAAACCATCGATGTGGAATATAAGGAAGCAAAAAATGCCCAATCAGAACACAAAAAAGAAAAAAGAATTCAAAAAAATGAGGATAGTGTAAGGAGCCTCTGGGACAACTTCAAGCATCCCAACATTCGCATCTTGGGGGTGCCCGAAGGAGAAGAGCGAGAACAAGAAATTGAAAACCTGTTTGAAACAATGGCAGAAAACTTTTCTAACTTGGAGAAGGAAACAGACATACAAGTCCAGGAAGCACAGAGAGTCCCAAACAAGATGAACCCCAAGAGGCACACACCAAGACACATCATCATCAAAATGCAAAAGGTTCAAGACAAAGAGAGAATCTTAAAAGCAGCAAGAGAAAGGCAGCTAGCTACCTACAAGGGAGTTCCCATTAAGCTGTCAGCTGATTTATCAAAAGAAACTTTGCAGGCCAGAAGGGAGTGGCAAGAAATATTCAGAGTGATAAAAAGCAAGAACCTTCAACCAAAATTACTTTATCCTGCAAAGCTGTCATTTAGAATTGATGGACATATAAAAACTTTCCTAGACAAGAAAAAGTTAAAGGAGTCCATCAGTACCAAACCATTATTATATGAAATGATGAAGGGTCTTTTTGAAGAAAAAGATAAAATGTATGAACAAACAAAATGGCAATGAATACATATCTATCAACAATGGAATCTACAAACAAAAGGAACAGGTAGAACAGAAACATTCTCATAGATACAGAGAACATTTTGTTGGTTGCCAGTTGGGAAGGGGGTTGGGGGAATGGGTGAAAAAAGTGAAGGGATTAAGAAGCACAAATTCATTGCTAGACTGACTAACCTCAAAGGGAAAGGGGTTGGGGGGTGGGAAGAAATAAACCAAAAATTTATATGCATAACCAATGGACAGAGAATAGTGTGGGAAAAGGTGGGAGGGGGCGGGAGTGGAGAGGAGGGGGTCAATGGGGGAAAAATGTGGAACCTCTGTAATACATTTTATATCCAACAATAAAGATTAAAACACACACACACACACAAATGGTTGGAGTACCTAAACAGACACCTCTCCAAACAGAACAAACAAATGGCAAGGAAACATATGAAATGATGCTCAATGTAACTAATCATCAGAGAAATAAAAATTAAAACAACGATGAGATATTACCTTACACCTGCCAGAATGGCTGCCATCAACAAATTATCAAACAAGTGCTGGTGAGGATGTAGAGAAAGAGGACTCTAGTACACTGCTGGTGGGAATGCAGACTGGTGCAGCCACTATGGAGGACAATATGGTATTTTCTCAATAAATTAAAAATGAAACTGCCATCTGACCCAGGGATCCCACTTCTAGAAATATATCCTAAGAAGCCCGAAACACCCGTCAGAAAACATGTATGTACCCCTAGTCATAGCAGCACTATTGACCATTGCTAAGATCTGAAAACAACTCAAGTGTCCATCAACAGATAAGTGGATGAGAAAGCTGTAGTACATATACACAATGGAATAAGAAAGATCTCTTATCCTTTGATAAATTCACATAAATTTGTCAAAGTTAAATTATACGTGAAACCCTATATATCTCCATGGCTTATACATTCCAATTAGGTTTTGAAGATGATACCTCACCTATTATAGAGAAACTTCTCCACGTCTATGACCGTGCTTTAATTATTGTATTCCTTATCAGCTCACTAGTGCTATACATTATTTCACTAATACTAACTACTTATCTAACCCATAATAGTACTATAGATGCACAAGAAATAGAAACTATTTAAACAATCTTACCACCTACTTTTCTAATTATAATTGTGTTACCTTCATTACAAATTATCTATATAATAGATGAAATTAACAACCCTACTATAATCATCAAAACAGTGAGATACCAATTATATGGAAGCTATGAATATGCAGATTATGAAGACCTTAACTTCGATTCCTATATAATTCCTACATCTGCTTTAAAACCCAGAGAAATGAGTCGATTAGAAGTTGACAATGGAGTAGTATTACCAATAAAATGACAATTTGAATGCTCATTTTATCTGAAGATGTGTTATCCTCATGAGCTGTTTCCTCATTAGGATTAAAAACTGACACCTTCCAGAAAGCCCAAACTAATCAACCTTATTAACTACATGACCAGGACTATACTATGGACAGTGCTCTGAAATCTATGGATACAATAGCTTTATGCCAATTGCACTGTGAATAATCCCATTAAAATTTTTCAAAAAATGATTGTCACCAATGCTTTAATTTATTTAAGAAGCTAAATAGCACTAACCTTTTAACTTAGAGATGAGGAGTCTGAATCTCCTTTTAGTGACCTGCCTATGAGTGTGATAATCATGATTGAATACTATCCTATGAATAATTCTAACACTTTGCATTATTATACAACTAAAATTCTTAAAGCACTTTTATTATTCAAATCCAGAATCAATATTTGTAAAATCATTAAAACACTCAGCTTCCTGATACAAAACGAATAAAAATTGGTTTGCCCTCATTTTTACTATATTTTTCCTTCTACTTGCTCTGGGGTTTTCTTTCTTTCTTTTTACTATTTTTTTTTTTTTTTTTTTTGCTTTCTGGTTCTTTTTTTATTTAGCATTTCAGCATTTTTTTAAACCATCATTATTTTATTTATTTGTTTTATCTGAACCTGAGGACATTTTTCCATTTCTTGTTCAGATAGAGTGGGAGGGAGAGAGAGGAAGAGAAACATCGATGTGAAAGGGACACATTGAGTGGTCGCCATCAGCATGACCCAACCAAGGCCAGGGACAAACTGCAACCAAGGTACATGCCTTTAGAGATAACCAAACCCAGGTCTCTCTGGACCACAGGCTGATGCTCTAACCGCTGAGCAAAACTGGCCAGGGATCTTTCTAGTTCTTTAAGGTGTGAGGTTAGATAGTCTATTAGAATTTTTTCTTGTTTCTCCAGGTAGGCCTGTAGTGCTATATACTTGTGCAGAAACAACAATCTTAGGATTTGAACAAAATGGAAGCATCATTAGCACATTTCGTACCTCAAGGACCTTTATTACCTCTAATTCCTACTCTAGTAATTGTCTAAACAATCAGTTTATTTATCCAACCAATAGCTTTAGCAGTATGACTAACTGCCAATATTACTGGTCACCTTCTTATTCACCTCATTGGAGAAGCTACTTTAGCTTTACTAAGTATTAGCATAACCACTGTCCTAATTACACTGATCATTCTTGTATTATTAACTATTTTAGAGTTTGCCATGGCCCTTATTCGAGCTTAGGTCTTCACCCTACTAGTTAGTTTATACTTACATGACAATGTCTAATGACCCACCAAACACATACTTATCACATAGTAAATTCTAGTCCTTGACCACTAACAGAAACTCTATCAGCCCTACTACTAACATCAGGACTAGTTATATGATTCCACTTTAACTTTCCCCTATTACTCTCCATTGAATTAATCACCAATACTCTAACAATAGATCAATGATGATGAGACATTGTTCAACAAAGCACATTTTGTGACCATCATACACCATTCATCCAAAAAGGACTTTGATACAGAATAACTTTATTTATGTTTTCAGAAATATTATTTTTCTCAGGATTTTTTTAAAGCTTTCTATCTTTCAAGCCTAGGTACAACTCCAGAACTTGGAGGTTATTGACCTCCAGCAGACATCAGTACACTAAACTCATTAGAAGTGCCCCTTCTAAATACAAATGTCTTATTAGCCTCAAGAGTTTCTATCACATGATTTTGTAATAGCTTCATAGAAGAAAACTAAAAACATAATTCAAGCTTTATTTATCACGATCTGCCTAGCATTATGCTTTACACTAGTTCAAGATTCTGAATATTATAAAACATCATTCACTATCTCTGGTGAAATTTATAGTTCAAATTTTTTATAGCCACAGTCTTTTATGATTTACATGTAATTATTGCATCCACCTTCTTAATTATATGTCTCTAACATCAACTGAAATTCCCCTTCCCATTTGACCACCATTTTTGCTTTGAGGCAGCTGCTACATACTGACATGTTGTAGACATACTATGACTTATACATATCAATCTATCGATGAGGCTCATAATCTTTTAGTATCAATTAGTACAATTGATTTCCAAACATGAGTTTCAGTATAACCCAGAAATGAATAATCAACAGAGCAATTATCCTACTTTTAACACTCTTTTAGCATCCCTACTTGTTCTTATTGTATTCTGATGACCACAAACAAACATGTATAATAAAAAGGCAAGTCCTTATTTATGTTGCTTTGACACTATAGGCTCAGCACACCTACCTTTCTCAATAAAGTTCTTTTTAGTAGTCATTACAGTCTTACTCTTCAACCTAGAAATTACTCTTCTACCACTACCATGAGCTTCGCAAAAGAATCATCTAAAAAAATTATTATAGCCTTGGCACTTATTTTACTATTAATCATTAGTCTAAATTATGAATGCACTCAAAAAGGACTAGAATGATACGAATAATGGTAATTAGTTTAAATAAAACAAGTGATTTTGACTCACTAGAACATAACATTTCTAACTATCAAATGTGTATAACATATTAACATTCTACTAAAATTTCAAGTCTCCCTAATAAATGTAATTATATATCAATCTCATACAATAGCATCCCTGATATGTTTGAAAGGTATAATATTGTCCTTATTTTTTTATATCAATAATAATTCCTAACACACATATAATACTAGCTAGCATTGTTCCGATTAACTTATTTTTTGTTACTTAATTAATTTATTTTTGTGACAGATGTTTCTCATTTTTTCCCACTGTTTTCCCCTCCACCTCCCTCCCCACCATGTCCCCAGCTTTGTTGTCCATGTCCATTGTTCATGCATACATGTATATAAGTTCTGTGGTTTATCTCTCCCTCACTACTCCCTCTTTTGAGGATTGTCAGTCTGTACTCCACTTCCACGTCTCTGAGACTACCCCATTCCCCAAAAAGTTATGTTCATTATATTTCACAAATAAGTGAGATCATATGATACTTGACTTTCTCTGTTTGGCTTGTTTGGCTTAGGATAATACTTTCCAGTTCCCTCCATGTCATCTCAAAGAAAAAAAAAAAAGAGATCTTTATTTCTTACAGCTGCATAGTACTCCATTGTGTATATGTACCAGTTTGTTGATCCATTCATCTACTGATGGACATTTGGGCTGTTCCCAGATCTTAGCTATTGAAAATAGTGCTGCTACAAACATGGGGGTACATATATTCTTTTGGATTGGTGTTTCAGGATTCATAGGGTATATTTCTAGCAGTGAGATCACTGGGTCAAATGTAAGTTCAATTTATAACTTTTTGAGGTAACCATATTCTTTTCCATAATGGCTGCACCATTCTGCATTCCTACCAGCAGTATACTAGAGTCTCCTTTCTCCACACCCTCGCAACACTTGTTGTTTGATGATTTGTTGATGGCAGCAATTCTGACAGGTGAGAGATGTTACCTCACTATTGTTTTAATTTGCATCTCTCTGATGATTAGTGATGTTGAGCATTTCTTTATATGTCTCTTAGCCATTTGTATGTCCTGTTTGGAGAGGGGTCTATTTATATCATCTGCCCATTTTTAAATTGGGTTGTCTTCCTTATGTTGAGTTGTATGAGCACTCTCTATATATTGAAATTTGACCCCTTATCTGATATATCATTGGCAATTATGTTGTCCTATACAGTGGAAAGCCATTCCGCTTTGATGATTGTATCTTTTGCTGTAAAGAAGCTTTTGAGTTTGATGTAGTCCCATGTGTTCATTTTCTCCTTTGTTTCTATTGCCTTAGGTGATGTATCAGTGAAAATTCTGCTGCGTATGATGTCTGGAATTTTGTTGCCTACAGTATCTTCCAGGATTTTTATGGATTCATGTGTCAAATTTAAGTTTTTATCCATTTTGAGTTTATTCTTGAGTAGGGTGTAAGTTGATGGTCTAGTTTCATTTTTCTGCATGTAGCTGTCCAATTTTCACAGCACCATTTATTAAAGAGGCTGTTCTTACTCCACTGTACGCTCTTGCCACCTTTGTCAAATATTAATTGAGCATATTGCCTTGGGTCCATTTCTGGGTTCCTTGTTCTGTTCCACTGGTCTATATGCCTGTTCTTGTGCCAGTACCAGGCTGTTTTAATTATGGTGACTTTGTAGTATAACCTGAAATCTGGTAATGTGATCCCTCCAACTTTGTTCTTCATTTTCAATATTGCTGTGGCTATTCAAGGTCTTTTTTGGTTCCATATAAATTTTTGAAGTACTTGTTCTACTTGTGTGAAGTATGCCGTTGGTATTTTGATGGGGATTGCATTGAATCTATAGATTGCTTTGGGTAATATGGACATTTTAATGATGTTAATTCTCCCAATCCATGAACAGGGTATGTGCTTCCACTTTTTTATATCTTTCTCTGTTTCTTTTTTCAATGACCTGTAGTTTTCTGCAAATAGGTCCTTTAATTCTTTGGTTATTTTTATTCCTAGGTATCTTAATTTTTTTGCAGCGATGGTAAATGGGATTGTTTTCTTAGTTTCTCTTTCTGTGAGTTCATCCTTGGTGTATAAGAATGCCATCGATTTCTTGACGTTAATTTTGTATCCTGTTACTTTGCCAAATTCATTTATTAAGTTTAGTAAATTTTTGAGGGAGTCTTTGGGGTTTTCTACGTATAGTATTATGTCATCTGCAAATAATGACAGTTTTGCTTGCTCCATTCCAACTTGAATCCCTTTTATTTTTTTCTTCCTGTCTGATTGCTGTGACTAAGACTTCCAGTACTATGTTAAATAAGAGTGGCGAAAGTGGGCATCTTTGCCTTGTTCCTGTTCTTAAGAGAAATGCTTTTAGGGTTTGCCCATTGCGTATGATATTGGCTGTAGGTCTTTCATATATGGCCTTTATTATGTCTAGATATGATCCCTCTATTCCCACACTGCTGAGAGTTTTTATCAGAAATGGATGCTAGATTTTGTTGAAGGCTCTTTCGCATCTATTGATATGATCATGTGTTTTTTATTCTTCATTTTATTTATGTGGTGGATCACATTTATGGATTTGCGAATATTGTACCAGCCTTGCATCCCTGGGATGAATCCCACCTGGTCATGGTGGATAAATTTTTTGGTGTATTGCTGGATCGATTTGCTAGTATTTTGTTCAGGATTTTGGCGTCTATGTCCATCAGGGACATTGGCCTGTAGTTTTCTTTCTTTGTAGTGTCTTTTTCTGGTTTTGGAATTAGAATTATGCTGGCTTCATAAAACGAGTATGGATGTCTTTCTTCTTCTTGAATTTTTTGAAATAGTTTGAGAAGAATGGGTATTATTTCTTCTTTGAATGTTCGGTAAAACTCCCCCATGAAGCCATCCAGGCCTGGGCTTTTGTTTGCTGGGAGAGTCTTGATTACATCTTCAATTTATTCTGTTGATATTTGTCTGCTCAATTTTTCTATCTCTTCCTGGTCCAGTTTTGGGAGACTATGTGTTTCTAGAAATTTGTCCATTTTGCTTAGATTGTCGAATTTGTTGCCATATAATTGTTCATAGTTGTTAACGATTTTTGTATTTCTGTGCTGTCGGTTGTTTCTTCTCTTTCATTTCTGATTTTCTGTATTTGGGTTTTCTCTCTTCGTTTCTTGGTGAGTCTAGCTAAGGGTCCATCAATCTTGTTTATCTTTTCGAAAAACCAGCTTTTTGTTTCATTGATCCTTTGAATTGTTTTTTTTTTTTGGTCTCTAGGTCGTTTATTTCTGCTCTGATATTTTCTATTTCCTTCCTTCTACTTGCTCTGGGGTTTTCTTTTTGTTTGCTCTCCAGTTCTTTAAGTTGTGAAGTTAGATAGTCTATTAGAGATTTTTCTTGTTATTTTAAGGTAGGCCTGTAGTGCTATAAACTTCCCTCTCAGAACTGCTTTCGCTGCATCCCATAGAATTTGGGTTGTTGTGTCTTTATTTTCATTGGTTTCCATGAAGTTTTTGATTTCTTCCTTAATCTCCTCGGTGACCCATTCATTGTTTAATAACATGCTATTTAGCTTCCATGTGTTCAAATGTCTTTGTATGTTCTTCTTGCAATTGATTTCTAATTTAATGACATTGTGATCTGAGAAGATGCTTGATATGATTTCAGACTTCTTGAACTTGTAGAGACTTAGTTTGTGCCCTAACATGTGGTCTATCTTTGAGAATGTCCCATGTGCACTTGAGAAGAATGTGAATTCTCTAGTTTTGGGATGTAATTCTCTGTAGATATCTTTTAAATCCATTTGGTCTAGTGTTTCAGTTAGAGTCTCTGTTTCCTTGCTAATTTTTTGTCTAGAGGATCTATCTGTGATGTCAGCGGGGTGTTGAAGTCCCCTGCTATGATTGTATTGTTATCAATTTCTCCGTTGAAGTCCTCCAGATTTTTAATATATTTTGGTGCTCTTATATTGGGTGCATATATGTTTATCAAGGTTATATCTTTCTGTTGGATAGATCCTTTCAATATTATGTAGTGGCCTTCTTTGTCTCTAGTTATGGCCTTCATTTTAAAGTCTATTTGATCAGATATGAGTATTGCTACCCAAGCTTTTTTTCCCTTTCCATTTGCTTGGAAGATTTTTTTCCATCCCTTCACTTTCAGTATTTGTGAGTCTTTTGTTGGGAGGTGGTTCTCTGGTAAACAACATATAGATGAGTCATGCTTTCTTATCCAATCAGCTACTCTGTGTCTTTTTATGGTAGCATTCAGTCCATTTACATGTAAGGTGATTATTGATATGTACTTATTTATTGCCATTTTTGTTTAGTGTGGTTCTATTTTTCTTCCCATTTCTCGTACTAATTACAGCAGTCCTTTTAACATTTCTTGCAGTGCTGGTTTGGTGCTAATGTATTCCCTTAACCTGTTTTTGGTCTGGGAAGCTCTTTATTTGACCTTCCATTTTGAATGATAGCCTTGCCGGGTAGAGAAGTCTTGGATTCAGATCTTGTTTTTCATGACCTTGATTACTTCATGCCATTCCCTTCTGGCCTGTTTTTTGTGAGAAGTCAGCTGAGAGCCTTATGGGGTTTCCTTTGTAGGTAACCTGTTGCTTATCTCTTGCTACTTTTAGGATACTCTCTTTGTCTTAAATTTTTGGCAGTTTGATTACTATGTGTCATGGTGTGGGCCTGTTTGGGTTCTTCTTACTTGGGGCTCTCTGTGCTTCTTGAACTTGAATGCCTTCTTCCCTCAACAAATTAGGAAAGTTTTCTGTCACTATTTCTTTGAATATATTCTCTAACTCTTGCTCATTTTCACTTCTTCAGGGACTCCTATGATGCGAATATTATTCCGTTTCCAGTTGTCCCACAGTTCTCTTAAGCTGTCTTCCTGTTTGTTAATCATTTTTTCCTTTTGGTTATCTGATTGGTTGATTTTATTCTACCCTGTCTTCTAATTCAATGATCCAGTTCTCTGCTTTTTACACCTTCTAATGTGTTTTTCATTTGTGATATGTCTTTTTAAATTTCCACCTGGTTGATTTTCAACATTTCTATGTCTTTACTCATGGTGCTCGTGTCCTTACACATGCTGTTGAGTTCCTCAAGATCATGGCTCTGAATTCTAGTTCTGTTAACTTGCTTAACTGCGCCTCATTTATCTCATCTTTGGTAGAGGTCTCTTGTTTTTTCATTTGGTTTTTATTTCTGTTTTTCACCATTTTGGCTATCACAGTGGGCTGCCAAATGTTTCCTATGCGTGTTGGTGTTTTGCTGTTTGTGGCTCCCTCTCCTGGATTTGGAGGAGGCAGGGTGGACCCACTTTAAACACCACTGTCCAGTCTTAACTTTCCTCTAGTTTTTTTTTGCCTGGAGGCTGTTAGTAGAACCTTGGTTTCTGAGTTGCCTGAAAAACTCCCTCAGGTGCTCAGTGTAAGAGGATTTCCCAAGGGTGGGGCAGATGCTGGTTGTTAATGGGCCTCAATTAGCATTTTAATGGCCGCCAGGTGGGGTTGAATCTCTGAAAGAGGGGTCGCCGCCTCTCCCAAGGGCCTCAGCATCTATTGATATGATCATGTGGTTTTTATTCTTCATTTTGTTTATGTGGTGTATCACATTTATGGATTTGCAAATATTGTACCAGCCTGGCATCCCTGGGATGAATCCCACTTGGTCATGGTGGATAAGTTTTTTGGTGTATTGCTGGATCTGATTTGCTTGTATTTTGTTCAGGATTTCGACATCTATGTTCATCAGGGATATTGGCCTGTAGTTTTCTTTTTTTGTAGTGTCTTTTTGTGGCTCTGGAATTAGAATTATGCTGGCTTCATAAAACAAGTTTGGAAGTCTTCCTACTTTTTGAATTTTTTGAAATTGTTTGAGGAGAATGGGTATTAGTTCTTCTTTGAATGTTTGGTAAAACTTTCCCGAGAAGCCATCTGGACTTGGGCTTTTGTTTGCTGAGAGAGTCTTGATTATATCTTCAATTTCTTCTATTGTTATTGGTCTGTTCAAGTTTTCTGTCTCTTCCTGGTCCAGTTTTGGGAGACTATGTGTTTCTAGAAATTTGTCCATTTCGCTTAGATTGTCAAATTTGTTGCCATATAATTGTTCATAGTAGTTGTTAACGATATTTTGTATTTCTGTGGTGTCCGTTGTTACTTCTCCTTTTTCATTTCTAATTTTGTGTATTTAGATTCTCTCTCTTTGTTTCTTGGTGAGTCTAGCTAGGGGTCAATCAATCTTGTTTATCTTTTTGAGAAACCAGGTCTTTGTTTCATTGATCCTTTGAATTGATTTGTTGGTCTCTATGTTGTTTATTTCTGCTCTGATCTTTACTATTTCCTTCCTTCTACTTCCTCTGGGGTTTTCTTTTTGTTTGCTCTCTAGTTCTTTAACTTGTGAGGTTAGATATTCATTAGAGATTTTTCTTCTTTTTAGAGGTAGGCCTGTAGTGCTATGAACTTCCCTCTCAGAACTGCTTTTGCTGCATCCCATAGAATTTGTGTTGTTGTGTCTTCATTTACATTGGTTTCCATGAAGTTTTTTATTTCTTCCTTTATCTCCTCAGTGACCTATTCATTGTTTAATAACATGCTATTTAGCTTCCATGTGTTCAAATGTCTTTGTATGTTCTTGTTGCAATTGATTTCTAGTTTCATGCCATTGTAATCTGAGAAGATGCTTGATATGATTTCAGTCTTCTTGAACTTTTAGAGATTTAATATGTGTCATATCATGTGGTTTATCTTTGAGAATGTCACATGTGCACTCGAGAAGAATGTAGATTCTGAAGTTTTGTGGTGTAATTCTCTGTAGAGAGCTATTACATTCATTTGCTCTAGTGCTTTAACCTGAGTCTGGTTTTTTTTTTTCTTTTGCTAATTTTTGGTCTAGAGTATCTATCCACTGGTGTCAATGGGGTTTTGAAGTCAACGGGTATGATTGTATTGCTGTCGACTTTTTTTTATGTCCTTCAGAAGATTTTTAATATATTTTGCTGCTCCTATATTGGGTGCATATATGTTTATCAAGGTTATATCTTCCTGAATAGATCCTTTCAGTATTATGTAGTGGCCTTATTTGTCTCTAGTTATGGTCTTAATTTTGAAATCTATTTCATCAGATATAAGTATTGCTACACCAGCTTTTTTTTTCTTTTCTGTTTGCATGGAAGATTTTTTTCCATCCCTTCACTTTCAGTATTTGTGAGTCCTTTGTTGTGAGGTGGGTCTCTTGGATTATTGTTATTTACTTATTTATTGCAATTTTTGTTTAGAGTGGTTATATTTTTTTCATTTCTTCTTGTAATTAATGCAGTTATTTTAACATATCTTGCAGTGCTGGTTTGGTGCTAATGTATTCCCTTATCCTTTGTTTCTGGGAAGCTTTTTATTTGACCTTCTATTTTGAATGACAGCCTTGCTGGATGTAGTAGTCTTGGATTCAGATCCTTGTTTTTTATGACCCTGATTATTTCATTCCATTCCCTTGTGGCCTTTAGTGTTTCTTGTGAGAAGTCAGCTGAGAGCCATCTGTTGGTTCCCTTTTAGTTAACCTGCTGCTTATCTCTTTTTGCTTTTAGGATTCTCTCTTTAATTTTTGGCATTTTGATTACTATGTGTTTTTGTGTGGGCCTGTTTGGGTACTTCTCACTTGGGGCTCTCAGTGATTCTTGAACTTGAATGCCTTCTTTCTTCACCAAGTTAAAATGTTTTCTGTCACTATTTTTTTTGAATATATTCTCTAATCCTTGTTCATTTACTTCTATTTTGGGGACTCCTACGATGAGAATATTATTACGTTTCCAGGTGTCCCACTGTTCTCTTAAGATGTCTTCCTGTTTTTTAATTATTTTTTCCTTTTGGTTTTCTGATTGGTTGATTTTTTTTCTATTCTGTCTTCTAATTCACTGATCCGGTCCTCCACTTCCTCTACTCTGTTGTTTAGACCTTCCAATGTGTTTTTTATTTCTCATATGTCAGTGTTAATTTCTTCTTGGTGGTTTTTAATTTCCAATTGGTTGATTTTCAGCATCTCTACGTCTTTACACATGCTGTTGAGCTTTCTCAAGATCATGGCTCTTAATTCTAGCTCTGTTAAGTGCTCCATGTTTATCTCATTTTTTGTAGAAGTCTCTTGGTCTTTCATTTCACTTTTGTTTCTGTGTTTCACCATTTTGACTATCACAGTGGGCTTTGGAGTCTGTCAAGTTTTCCGTGTGGGGTTTGGTGTTCTGCTGTTTGTGGCTCCCTCTCCTAGGTTTAAATGAGTGAGGGAGAACCCACATTAGACACCACTCTTATGTCTTACTTTCCCGGTTAACATTGCTAGCCAAGGAAAGGTACTGTTATCCTGTACCTTTTTGCCTGGAGGCTAGCAGTTGAGGTTACTTGAAGAGTTTTGCATTGTCAGTTGATTGAAAAACTCCTTCAGGTGCTCAGTGTAAGGGGATTTCCCAAGGGTTGGGCAGATGCTGGTTGTTAGTGAGACTCAATTACCAGTTCTATGGCCCACTGGGTGGGGTTGGATCTCCAAGGGAGGGGCTGCTGCCTCTTCTCAGAGCCCTGGGAAGGAGCAAGATGCCCACCATCCTGCATGGCAGCAACTCAGCAAAAGCTCTGAGCATCCTTCAAATCTCAAGTGTTTCCACACAGTTCCAGTCCAGTCTGCCCTCCCTCCTCTGGAGCCCAAGGTGAGTGGCTTTGGCTATTTTGGCATCTGTCCTGGCTTTGCACTGTAGGGCCGCTTGGGAGTTTAATCCAAGTGTGCTGCTCACAGCTAAGGCTGCTGCTGTCTGTGGGCACCTAGCCCCCCTCTCGCACTTCTGCAATCCTATAAAGATTGTGTCAGTGTTTCTGGTTATATGATTCTTGCAAGCTCCTTTTCTGTTGCTTTTTCCCGTCGATTTGTCTGTTTTAGTTGTAATTCCAGTTTGGTCCTGGGAGATGGTCTGCGTAGCTTCTATTCACTCTGCCACCATTTTAGAATCCTCTTGTCTTCCTGTTTTTTAATTGTTTTTTTTTTTTCCTTTTGGTTTTCTGATTGGTGGATTTATTTTTACCCTGCCTTCTAATTCACTGATCCATTCCTCAGCTTCTTCTAGTCTGCTGGTTAGTTCTTCCAATGTGTTCTTAATTATAGCTATGTCATTTTTTATTTCCACTTGGTTTGTTTTTAATGTTTCTATATGTTCTGCTATTTGTGACTCCCTCTACTGGACTCGGATGAGCTTGGGTGGACCCACGTTAAATATGACTGTCAAGTCTTACTTTCCTGGGTAGATTTGCAAGCCCATAAAAGGTTCAGTTATCCTCTATCTTTTTCCTGGTGGCTAGTAGTCTCATTTACTCAGTGCGTTGGAATGTACCTGTGGTGTTCTGCCTAATAGGATTTCCGGAGGGTGAAATAGATGCTGGTTATTAATGAGCCTCAATTTTCATTTCTTTGCCTCACCTGGGAAAGGCTGAATCTATGAGGGGGGGTTCTGCTGCTTTTCCCCACAGCTTGGGGAAGGAGTACACTGGCCACCGTCCTTTGTGGCCGCAACTCAGCAAAAACTCTGAGTGCCCTTTAAATCCCTGGTGTCCCTGCAGAGTTCCATTTTAGTCTGCCATTACTCTGCCATAGTCCCCGGTGAATGGCTGTGGCTATTTTACTGCTCTGTTCTAGCTCTCTAAGCTGTGGAGCAGGCTTGGTATATTCCCCAAGTGTGGTGCTCACATCTAAGACTGCTCCTGTTTTTTGGCTCCAAGCCTGTCACCCTTTCAAGCCTCCGCAAATCCTATTTGTGTTCCTGGTTATATTGTCCTGTCCTGTTGCTTTTCTGTTTGTTTGTTTGTTTTCCCCAAGGTTTTGTTTCTATTTTAGTTGTAATTCTCATTTGGTCCTGGAAGATCATCTGCGTGGCTTCTATTCACTCCACCTCCTTTTTCACAACCTGTAAGCCTATTTTGTGCACAGCTGGGTTGCACAGGCTTTTCTGGTGCCCCTGCATTCTGCGGGTCCCGTGGGTAACTGGATCACACAGTCCCTCTCTAGGCTTATTTTTACTAGTAATAGTGTCAAACAATTATAAAGTGGACTATGTACAAAATCTAAATCCTCTTCAATGTTAAAAATTATTATTCCAACCATAATACTTATTTCACTCATATATCTGTCAAAAAAAATAGTACAGTGTGAATTAAGTCCACCACCTTCAGCCTAGTTATCAGCTTTATGTTTCCCCCTTATAAACCAATTTAATGACAACAGCCTTAACTCATCTATAGTATTCTTCTGAGACTCCTTATCTACCTCACTCTTCATACAAACAATATGACTCTTACCATTAATAATTATCCCCATCCAATTCCACCTTATTAAAGAATCTATAACACATTAAAAACTAGATATTACTATATTAATAATATTAAAAGTATTTCTGATAACATTCTCAGCAACAGAACAAATCTTCCTTTATATTTTATTTGAAGCTACTCTTGTCTCCATACTAATTTTCATTACCTGCTGTGGAGGCCAAACAGAACAAATCAATGCAGACATTTATTTTCCATTTTATACATTAGTAGAGTCATCACCTTTTCTAGTAGCCCTTACCTATATTTAAAATGACATAGGCTTTCTAAACTTCCTACTCATGCAATATTGAATTAAACCATTACCAAATAACTGAGCTAACTTCTTACTATGACAAGCATATATTATGGACTTTACACTCAAAATACCATTATATAGCCTTCATATCTGATTACTAAAAGCACATGTTGAAGGTCCAATTGCAGGCTCAATAGTACTAGCAACTGTACTATTAAAACTAGGGGAATATGGAATAATACCTATTTCAATGTTACTAACTTTATTACCAATATTGTAGCTTGCCCATTCCTGATAGTATCTTCATGAGGCATAACTATAACTAGTTCAATTTCTTTACACCCAACAGATCTTAAGTCTCTTATTACATACTCATCAGTCAGCCACATAGCACTGGAAATTGTAGCAATTCTCATCTAAACCACCGGAAGGTATATAGGAGCAATAGCAATAATAATTGCACATGGGCTTACTTCATCACTATTATTCTATCTAGCAAATTTGAACTATGAATGAATCCATAGTACAACACTAATTTTAGCCCAGGGCCTACAAAAAGTTCTCCCACTAATGGCAGCTTGATGACTTATTGTAAGCCTTACTAAATTAGCAATACCACTATCAATTAACTTTATTGAAGAATTATTCATAGTGATATCAATATTCTCCTGATCAAACTTTTCTATTATTTTAATAGTAATCAATATTATTATTACAGCTCTATATTCATTATACATGCTAATTATAACTCTTTGGATAAAACATACACACCATATTAATAATATTAAATCTTCCTAAATGTGATAAAAATACACCAATAACTCTTCACCTTACAGCCTTCTTATTATTATCAATCAACCCAAAAATTATTTGGGGTATTTTATCCCATAAATATAGTTTACCAAAAACATTAGATTGTGAATCTAACAATAGAGGCTAAATCTCTTATTTACTGAAAAAGAATGCAAGAACTGCTAACTCATTGCTACCACACCTAATAATGTGGCTTTTTAAATAATTTTTAAAGGATAAATGTTATCCATTGGTCTTAGGAATCAAAGAATTGATGCAACTCTAAATAAAAGTAATAAACCTATTCTCTATTTTAATAATACTATCATTAACCATATTAATTGTACCAATCTTGATAACTATTCACAATGCACAAAAACACATCTATTCTACCTATGTAAACAATATGACCTCTTATTCTTTCACCTTCAGCCTATTTCTGATTCTCATATTTATTTACTCTGAGCAGAAAGCAATAGTTTCCAACTGACATTGAATAACAAATCAAACTGTAAAGTTATCACTAAGCTTCAAACTAGATGACTTCTCACTAATATTTATACCAGTAGCACTGTTTGTCACATGATCAACCATAGTTTTCAATACGATATATACACGCAGACCCCAATATTGACTGATTCTTCAAATACCTACTAATATTCCTAATCACTACACTTATCCTAATTACCACTAACAACCTATTCCAATTATTCATTGCCTGAGAAGGTGTAGGTATCATATCCTTTTTGCTCATCAGATGATGATGTGGCCAAGCAGACTCCAACACCACAGCACTACAAGCAATTCTCTACAACTGCATTGGAAACACTGGGTTTATTCTAGCTACAGCATGACTTCTGACGTATAACAACTCCTGAGAACTGCAACAAATCTTTATACTAAATACAGTAAATATCAACTTTTCACTAATAAGACTTTTTTTAGCTGCCGCTGGAAAATCAGCCTAATTCAGTCTACATCCATGACTTCCATCAGCCATAGATGGTCTAACACCATCTCAGTATTACTTTACTCAAGCATAATACAAGTAGCAAGGGTATTTCTATTAATTCAATTCTACCCCTTAACAGAAAACAATTTCTTGATTAAAACACTAATCTTATGCTTAGGAGCAATCACAACACTTTTCACAGCTATCTGTGCCCTCACCAAAACAACATCAAGAACATTGTATCTTTTTCAACCTCAAGCCAACTAGGCCTTATAATAGTTACAAATGAAATTAACCAACCACATTGAGTCTTTCTTGATATCTGAACCCAGGAATTCTATAAAGTCATATTATTTATATGCTCTTTATCTATTACTAACAGCTTGGGAGATGAACAAGGCATCCGAAAAATAGGAGGCCTATTCAAAACACTGCCATTTACCACCACCGCACTAATGATGATAACAGGATTCTACTCAAAAGATCTAAGCATTGAAACCACCAATACATCATAGACCAATGCCTGAGCCCTACTAATTACTCTTGTAGCCACATCCCTAAGAGCTCTTTACAGCACCTGAATTATTTTCTTTATACTATTAGAATGAAGAAAATAAACAACCACGTACAACCACATTTCCCCACTCTCATCTTAATTAATAAAAACAACCCTTTAATTATTAGTTTCATCAAATGCCTCCTAATTGAAAGCATTTTTGAAAGATTCCTACTATCAATATTACTCTCACAACTGTTCCACAAAGAACTATACCTGCCTACCTAAAATGAACAGCCCTAATGGTGACAATCATAGGATTCATTATATCCCTAGAATTCAACGTAGCTACAAATAACCTAAAACACAACCCCCCTACAACCATATTTAAATTCTCCAAATCTCTTGGCTTTTTTTCTATTATCATTCACCAAATTCAACCATTCATACATTTACTAGCAAGTCAAAAGTATGCCTCCCTTCTACTAGACCTAGTCTGACTAGAAGACCTACTACCAAAACTTATTTTCTACTCACAATCAAATATATCTAGCCTAGGTTCCAACAAAAAGGGATTAAACAAATTATATTTCTTATCTTTCCTAATTACCCTAGCCCTTAGCTTCCCTATCTTTAATTTTCATGAGTAATTATAATAAAAACAACCCCCATAAATAATGATCAACCAGTAACCACTACTAATCAAGTTAAATAGCTATACAAAGCACCTACCCCCACAACTTTTTTTTACCAAAAAACTCTTTTTTACCAGAATCACCACTACCATAAATCACCCAATCTCTTATCTCATTAAACTCAAAAACAATCTCCAACTTCTCATCCTTTTGAGTACTAAAAACCAGTATAACTTTTATAATTAACCCAATTAAATTAGACCCTAAAACTGTCTTATTAGACACCCAAACCTCTGGGTATTTCTCAGTAGCTATTGCAGTTGTATAACCAAAAACAATGAGCATCTCTCCAAGATAAATTAAATAGACCATTAAACCTAAAAAAGAACCATCAAAATTCATCACAATTTCACAATCAACCCCTCCACTAATAATTAAACCAACTCCAGTATAAATTGGTGGCTTTGAAGAAAGTCCACAAAATGAACCACAAAGAACACACTTAAAATAAACATAATATATTTCATCAATTTTCCTACATGGTTTAACCCTATCACCTGAAAAATCATGCTTGTATGCTCAACTATAAGAATTATAATGAGCCCTGGCCAATTTGGCTCAGCGGTTAGAGTGTCAGCTTGCGGTCCTGAGAGACCTGGGTTCGGTTCCTACTAAGGGCATGTACCTCGGTTGCAGTTTGTCCCTGGACCTGGTTAGTCGTGCAGGTGGCAGCCACTCGATGTGTTCCTTCACATCAATGTTTCTCTTTCTCTCTCTTCCTCTCTCTCCCTCCCACTCTATCTGAACAAAAAATGGAAAAATGTCCTCGGGTGAGGATAAAAAAAAAACAAAACTGTAATGACCAACATCCAAAAATTACATGCCCTAATTAAAATTGTCAATGACGCGTTCATTGATTTACCAGCCACATCAAATATTTTTTTCTGATGAAACTTTGGTTTCCTCTTAGGAGTTTGCCTGGCTGTACAAATGCTAACAGGATTATTCCAAGTGATATACTACACCTCTGATACTGCCAATGCATTCAATTCAGTTACCCACATGTGCTGAGATGTAAATTATGGTTGACTACTGCACTACATACATGCAAATGGAGCTTCCATGTTTTTCATTTGCCTATATCTCCATATTGGATGTGGACTTTTCTGTGGATCATACACCTATACAAAACATGAAACGTATGAATTATTATTCTATTTGCCAAAATACCTACTGCATTCATAGGCTATGTTCTGCCATGAGGACAAATATCTTTCTGAGGAAAAACAGTTATCACAAACTAACTCTCTGCAATCCCCTACATGGGAACTGACCTAGTAGAATGAATTTGAGGAGTACTCTCAGCAGACAAAGCTAGTCTAACACAATTTTTTACCTTCCACTTCCCTTTATCATAGTAGCTATAGTTATAGTACACATTTTATTTCTACAAAAAACAGGGTCTAACAACCCTGCAGAAATCCCATCTAACTCTTACATAATTTTATTCCACTCCTATTATACAATCAAAGATATCTTAGAAATTCTCCTAATGCTAACAGCACTACTCACACTAGTGTTATTCTTCCCTGACATACTAGGAGACTCTGACAATTATACCCCAGCAAACCCCCTTAATACCACTCCACATATCAAGCCATAATGCAATTCCCATTTGCCTACACAATTCTACAATCAATTCTAAATAAATTAGAAGTTGTACTAACTCTAGTCCTATCAATTTTTTTCCTAAGAATTCTTCCAAACCTTTATACTTCAAAACAACAAAGTACAACTTTCTGCCCTCTCAGGCAATTTTAATTCTGACTATTAATAGCAGATCTGTTGACCCTTACATGAACTAAAAGTTCAACCAGTAAAACCCCCATACATTATTATTGGCCAATTAGCATCTATCTTATATTTATTTACTATCTTAGTGCTCATACTCCTAACAAGCTTTACACAAAATTATCTACTAAAGTGAAGAGTGTTGTGGCAAGAGAGAACTGAGAGACCACTAGAGCCAAATTAAAGCCAAATAGAGAGCGAAGCCAGTGGTGACTGATCCCCAGTTCTAAGAGATCAGCCCTGACTTTCAGCTGATTTTTTATTTTATAGGGGATGTGTTACAAACTTCTGCAATTGGCATTTCTTGTTGTCCTTGTGGGAGAGCAAGCAAGCAAGTACAGAAGCAGAGGCAGTTAGCAATAAGCAGGAGGGAACAGAGAGGGGAGAGAGCTGAGGCAGAATGAAACTGGGTGAACTGGGTCAGCACACATCTATCCTGCTATTCATCTTATTTTCTAAGTTATAAGAACTAAAAAATTTGCTTAGAAAACAAATTCAGTTAGAGTAGTACCAGGCCAGCTGGTACTTTCTCAGTTTGCCTGTGAAAGCTTCATAGTTGGCCATTTGTTTATCTAATCAGAACAAGGTGATAAGAGCAGGCCAGTACATTCCCCACTGGTTTTCAGGGGAATCAAATCATTGTTTCCTCATCTGAATTTTGAATTCTCTGATAATGGGTGCTTAGGACCATAAGTTTAACTGTCTGGATTCTTTATCTGATATATTTAGTTAAATAGTTAATAATTATGGGGCCAAAAAGTAGCTCTATTAGCAATAATAAAACAGGTTCTGCTATTGCTGATAGGAGGGTCATCAACCATGGAGACCAGTTATATAGACGCTCAAGTAAGTTGTTTTCTGATTTTCTTAATTCATCTCTATCTTTAATTATCTGTTTAACTAGAGTCAAACTGTCTTTTATTATTCCAGACTGGTTAGCATAGAAACAGCAGGTCTCACCTTGAAGCATACATAGACCTCCTTGTTTTAAGAAGAGGAGATCAAGTTTTCATCTATTCTGTAATATTACTTTAGCTAGTGAATTTAGAGACTTTTCTAAATGGGTGATTGAGCTTTCTAGATCTGAGAGGTCTCAATCTATCTGTTTATTAAGTGCCTTAAAATTCTGGTCTCCCACAACTAATGCAGCCGTAATAATGGCTGCAGAGCCTGTTGTTCCTAAGCTTGCTAAGAGTAGAACTAATAAGGGTATTGCTCATTTTTCCCTACCAGCTGAGATTCCAAAATGTTTGTGTCCACCTTCACTGGATTAAAAGTAACCTACAGGATTACATAAGCTAGAATATATAGTCCAAAATCATCATTATGTGAGTTAATATCGGGAGTCAGTCCAGTAGTGCAGGCAAACTAAGTCCTTTCTAGGGCTACAAGTTATCTGGGGCCTTCGACTTCTTGGAGGTCCTCTGGCATAGGAATCAAAATAGAAGTTTGGGGTTCCACAGAATGTGTTAGTGACAATAACATATTCATCATGGGTCCGAATAAGATTCCACAGATACTGAGTCAGCTAGTGTGAATTTCCCCGAGTCAGAGAAGCAGAGGTCCCAAGGAGCAGGAGCAGGATCAGAGTAATTTTACCTTCAAAGAATCATCTTGTCTGTTGAAGGGTTCATTTTCCTGGTATCTGGTGGGGGTGAGCCTTCTTTACCTGGGTGTGATGAATCCAGAAATGGTGACCTGTCATCTTAAGAGCCATCAGAGTGTTGAGGATTATAGGCAGGGAATCAGTCCATCTAGGTTGGTAAAGCAGGTTGAATTTTTTTTATCCAGATCCAATTTCTGGGCTGAACATTGTGGAGATCTGAGTCACCTGGAAGAGAAGGCTTAGGGAGAGAATCTCTTATTACCTGATGGTTCCTCCACTGGACGAGTTGTAGAACCTGTAAGAACTTAAGAAGATAATGGTTGCTCTGGCCAGTTTGGCTCAGTGGTTAGTATTGGCCTGCGGTCCAGAGAGACCTGGGTTTAGTTCCCACTAAGGGCATGTACCTCGGTTGCAGTTTGTCCCTGGTCCCAGTTGGTCATGCAGGTGGCAACCATTTGATGTGTCCCTTTAACATTGATATTTCTCTCTATCTCTCTCCTTCCCACTCATTCTGAACAAAAAATAGAAAAATGTTCTCTCAGGTAATGGTAAAAAAAAAAGAAGATATTAGTTACTTAGTTTGGTTAGGGCTTCTTCTCCCAATTTGGGGAGAAGTGGTGATGGTTTCCCATACATTATTTCATAGGGAGAGAGACCCTTAATATAGGGAATAGATCAGACCCATGATAGGACAAAAGGAAGGAGGCTGACCCAATTTTTGCCTGTGTTTAATTTTAATTTAGTAATAGTCTCCTTTAATGTTTGATTCATCCTTTCTATCTGTCCTGAATTCTGAGGCCTGTATGGACAGTGTAATTTCCAAGTAATTTTTAAAATTATAGCAAAGACTTGTGTGATCTGGGTGATAAATGCCAGGCCATTGTCAAACCCCAAGGATAAAGGGAGGCCAAATCAGAAGACTATTTCTGATATTAGTTTCCTAGTTATTGTCTGAGCTGTCTCATATTTAGTCAGGAAACTTCTGTCTGACCTGACAAAGTGTCAATAAAAATGAAGAGGTATTTGTAACCAAACTTCCCTGGAATTACTTCAGTAAAGTCTATTTCCCAATATTCCCCTGGGTTCTGTCAATGTAGTTGAATCACCAATTGAGCATTTTATTGTTTTTGTATTTATTTAAACACAAGTAGAACAGTGGGCCGAAGTTAGTTTCACATAATGGTGAAGTCTTGGAATGTAAAAATCTTGATGAAGAAGTTCAATTAGTTTAGTTCCCCCTAGATGAGTACTTTGGTGAGTCTTAAAAATAAGATCTCGTTCATCTTGTCTTAATGCTGCAGGTAATAGAATTCTCCAATCAGAAACTATGTACCAACTGGAAAAGTTTATGTTCCCTTTTAGCTTAATACTGAGTTCTTTTTCCTCTTCTGTATAAGAGGGAACTTTAGGGAGATTTTGTGGAGGTAGCACAGGTAAAATATAGAGAGGCACCAATGATTTTTGGTCAGTCTCTCTTGCAGTTTGATCTGCAAAAGTATATCCCTGGGCCACTGGGTCATCAGTTATTTGATGTCCTTTACAGTGAACAATGGTAACACATTGAGGCAGCCAGATGGCCTCTAATAGGGCTAGTATTTCAGCTTTGTTTTCAATTTTCTTTTTCTCTGAGGTGAGGAGTCCCTGCTCTTGATAGAGGTCCCCATGTACATGAGCAGTAACAAATGCATATTTACTGTCAGTATAAATGTTTATAGATTTTTTCTTTTCCTCAATGTAGGGCTTGTATTAAGGCTATAAGTTCAGCCCTCTGTGCAGAAATCCCATGTGCCAATGCCTGTGACCAGAGTACCTTATCTTGTGTTATCATAGCAGTTCCTGCATATCTGGTGCCATTTGACATAAAGCTGTTCCTATCTGTGTGGACATCAGTATATGGATCTGGCCAGGGTATGTCTCTGAGGTCTGTTCAAAGACTAGTCAAGGAGTCCAGGACCTTGAGGCAGTTATGAACAGGTTCTGCTAGGTCATCATTAGGCAGCAAGGTGGCAGGGTTTAGGGCAGTAGTCTCTAGGAATTTAATCCTCAGGGGATTTTACAAGAGCACTTGATATTGGACAATTCTGGCATGGGATATCCATCTTTCAGGGGGACTACTGAGTAAAGTTTCAACAGCATGGGGTGCTATAATCTATAAGTCTTGTCCTAGGGTCAGCTTAGAGGCTTCCTTAGTGAGCAGGGCTGTAACTGCTATGGCTCTTAAGCAATGTGGCCACCCAGAAGCTACTGAGTTTAGTCTCTTAGACAGATAGGTCCCTGGATGTTTCCAGGGATTGAGGGCCTGGGTGAGTACTCCTTTAGCAATCCCCTGGTTCTCAGAGAAGAATAACTGAAAAGGCTTATTAAGGTCAGGTAGGGTTAGAACCAGGGCACTGATGAGAGTCTCTTCTAATTATTGCAAAGCCTTTTACTCAGTTTCAGTCCAAGTTAAATCATCTGTATTTCCTCCTGTACCAGTATATAGAGGTTTTGCGATTTCTGCAAATTGGAGTATCTAGAGGCAGTCTCACCCAGTTATTCCTAGAAATTTCTAGACCTATTCCTTTGTTTGTGGTTGAAGTATTTTCAGAATGGCCTCAATGTCGCTTGTAGAAAAGGACCATTTTTCTTTTCTCAGTTCATAGCCTAGACAGGTGGCATTCTCAGTACATAACTGAGCTTTTCCTAAAACCTTCTAACTTCTGTAATTTCCTCCTAATGTCTAGGGCTGACTGGGTAACAAAAGCAATATTAGTAGCTCTCCTATTATCAGGGACTTCTGGGTCTATAGATGTAAACAGCTGGTAAACTTCCATCAAGTGCTCTAAGAAAGCGGGTGGTGGTTCTCCTGGCTTTTGAATAGTCTGGTTTACCTTAGACATATTAGTTGGTCTCTTAGTCATTCCCCAGATGTCCCATAATAGAATCAGGCAATATTGTTTGTGAGCTTTCTTACCTTAAGTATATGGGTGATGAAGACAGTCGGGATCAGAGGGTTCTTCATCTGGCCTGAGATCAGCCTTAGCTGTTTCTCTATAGATTCTAGTCCTTTCTTTAGAGGTGAAAAAGACCTGTAAGAGTTGCTGACAATCATCCCAAGTGGGCTGGTGGGTGTGAAACACAGTTTCTAACAGAGAGATTAATCCTTGGGGTTTGTCAGAGAAAGAGGGGTTTTGTTGTTTCCAATTATACAGGTCACTAGTGGAAAAGGGGACATACATCATAAAAGGCCGGCAGATGACAGAGTGATTTAGGGGCTGGCACATCAATAGTCAAACAGCTTGCCTGTGAGAATGTTAATAAGCCTTGCTGAGAGGCATTGGGCCCTCACCGCAAAGAAGGAAATACATCCATATCAATTCAGACATTGGGTCTTCCCATACATAGAGCTGAGGCTCTGAGAGAAGCCCTCCTTGCGAGCAAGGCAGAAGAAAGTGACAAAGAATCATCATCTTTTTATTATTTCATGTCAATTTCCTATCTTCTATCATTTATAAAACTTCAATTCTTATCATTTTTACAATTTCCTTTTCATAAAGCCCTTCTTGGGTGGAGACCCAAAGTACATCAGAGGCCTCATTTTATCTATACTATAGTAACTATAGCTCAGATCTATTTTTTCCTTTTTACATGTGAGTACATTGTAGCACCATGAAAGAAAAAACTTTCTCAGTTAAACCAAAAAGAGCTTGATCTTTAGGCCTCTGGGGCTTAATCATGTTCTTTCTTTAAATAATCCAAGCATGTCTTTACCAAATATCTTATAAGCCCCTTGAGAGTGAAAACTGTGTTAAGTCATCTGCATTGATTTGGTTTTCTTTCAGGGAAAAAAAAAATCCTTGAGGAATTTCATGTTCTATTGGAATGACCCAAAGCTAATTCCAGGACAAGAAAATGTTTCTTAAAATTCAATTCCTGGGGAATGCCTGAATGCAGGACAGGAGGGAGGGTGAGTGTGTGAGATAGTGTGTGAGAGAGTGTGAGTGGATGTGAAGGTGGATGACCAAACCCCAACAGTGCAGAGACACTGAGCAAAAGGTTCCTGTGATGTAAACAAGAGCAGCCAGCTACCACAATAAGCAGCCCTTCAGAGTGCTACTCTCTGCTCCATGGGGAGGTCACACCATTTTGGAAGATCCCAGGTCTTCCCTGGGAGGAGGCAGTAGAAGTGGTTAGGGCCCAGCAACCTGAGCCCACCAGTGCACCTGGCACCATGGGACCAGTGGACACTCTGTGTCAACACAGACCAGTGCACAGTAGTGGAGCTCCCAAGGTGCATGGCATGGAAGCCATGAACAGCTGGGAGCCTAGCACCATCTCCTACAGTAGCAGCCAGATCAGAGTCCAGATATACTCACAGCAACAGAGGCTGGGGAGCAGACATTTATCCCCAGGCAACAAAAGCACAAACCAGCAACTGAGCCTTATCCCCAAAAACTACAAAAAAAGCTGAGCAGGAGTTAGCCCCACAAGACAGCAGCACTCCCCAGCCACCAGAGGCAGTACCAGGGGCTCCACAGAGGCCTGTGTGGTCCAGTAGCTCACAAGAGCAGTGGGAAGCCAGAGCCCATGAGAGACCTGTGTTAGCCAACCGCCAGCCCATGAGACCTGCAGGGTGTGGGGCACCAGAGAGGCCTATGCGACCCAGCAGGGACTGTGCCATCCAATTACCCATGGGAACTACTGGATGCTGAAGCACCAGAGAGGCCTGTGCAACCCAGCAGGGACTGCATGATCTAGTTACCCACAGAGCCTGTGGGGTGCTGAAGCACAAGAGAGGCAGGTGAGACCCAGCAGGAACTGTGTGATTCAGTTACCAGTGGGACCTTCAGGGTGCTGGGGCACCAGGAAGGCCTGTATGACCCAGCTGTGTGCAAGATAGGCATAGAAGATGTGAAAAAAGGAGGCAGAGTAAATAGAAGCTACACAGATGATCTCCCAGGGCCAAATGGGAATTACAACTAAAACAAATCCTAGAGAAAAAGAGCAACAGAAAAGCAGCAGGACAGGACAGGACCATATAACCAGGGAAACTGGTAGGACCTGCAGAGGAGCAAGAGGGTGGCAGGCTGGGAGACCACAAACAGCAGCAGTCTTAGCTGTGAGCAGCACCCTTGGGAAATAAAAACCAAGCTTGCTCCACAGTACAGAAAACCAGAACACAGAACTTAAATAGCCACAGCCACTCACCTGGAGGCTAAGGCAGAGGGAGGGCAGAGTGGGCTGGAACACTGTGGGGACACCCAGGATTTGGAGAGCACTCAAAGTTTTTGCTGAGTTGCAATCCAAAAAAGGGTGGCCAGTGTGCTCCTTCCCAGAGCTGTGGGGCAAAGCAGCAACCCCCCACCCACTCTGAGATTTATTCTTTCCCAGGTGAGGCAAAGAAATTAAAATTGAGGCTCATTAATAACCAGCATCTATCCCATCCTCTGGAAATCCTCTTAGGCAGAACACCAGGACTACATTCCAAGACACTGAGTAGCTAACACTATTAGCCACCAGGAAAAAGCTAGAGAATAACTGAACATTTCCTGGGCTTGCAAATCTACCTAGAAAAGTAAGACTTGACAGTAGTGTTTAATGTGGGCCCACCCAGGCATATCCAAACCCAGTATAGGGAACCACAAACAGCAGAATACCAACACCCACAGGGAAAATTGGGCAGGCTCTAAAACCCACTGAGATAGCCAAAATGGTGAAACAAAAAAACAAATTTCAAATAAAAGAACAAGTGAAATCTATCGAAGATGAGATCAATGAAATGCAGTTAAGCAAATTATCAGAGGTAGAGTTCAGAGCCATGATCTTGAGGTAAAAGGAGAAACATTTGTAACAAAAATAAATTTAAAAACATACATACCATCCTTAGTATTACATAAAGCATTTTATTATTGTTCATTTATAGTCAGAAACCATGCTTTTCAACATAATTACCAAAATATGAAAAGTCTCTTAATCTACCAACCTCTGTGAAACCAGCAACCCACCCACCATGTGTCACTCTTCTCGCCCTGGGCCTATTTAACTTGGAAGTTGCTAACTTGGGTCATAAACAACATCTGGCTCTTACTTCATGACCATCAAAAGTGATTGCCCATTCATTCCCCTTAAATAAGACATCTTGATGAAATTGGGAGTAATCAGCCCACGCCATGGCACGATGGTGATACCATGCCCTTGGTGTTTTTAATTTGGGAGTATGCCTGGACTCAGCTATGGCTGACAAAAATCCTAACTCAGAGCATATTAATGTTGGCTAGCCTCAAAATGTACACCCTTCATCTTCATTATGAGTGAGGGGGGATGTCAAGTTAAAGTTCCAGGACAAAACTTGAAAGCATTGCATAAATAGAATGTTGCACCCACATGTACACTAAAGAGGACTATGTAGTCAATGATTGCAGGACATAAAGAAAATCAAGCCATATGTATACAGGATTAACAATTCCCAAACATAGCCTAAACAAACCCTCACCCTCTGTTAAGCCTCAGTACTATACATTAATATCTTGCCAAACTCCAAAAACAAGACCACATATCATAACATCATAGGCTCAACTTTCCTATAACTACTCAAAATGACACCCCAGTTAGAAGTTTATTTATTACTTTAATAAATTAGCTTTCCTTAGACAGTGATCCCCCTAGATCTGATTTAATTTTCAACGTGACACTATTCCAACAAATTATAAAAGTTAATGTAGCTAAACCACAAAGCAAGGCACTGAAAATGCCTAGATGAGTTTTTATAAACTCCATAAACACATAAATTTGGTTCTAGCCTTTCTATTTATTGTTAGTAAACTTACACATGAAAGCATCCTGCTCCAGTGAGAATGCCCTCTATGTCATATAGTGATGTATGGCAGGCACCAAAAAAGAAGCAGGCACCAAGCACACTACCAAGTAGCTCATAATGCCTTGCTTAACCACATCCCCATGGGAAACAGCAGTGATAAAACTAAGCCATAAATGAAAGTTTCACTAAGTTATACTAATTATTAGGGTTTGTAAATTTTGTGCCAGGCATAGCAGTCATATGATGAATCAAATTAATAGATACCCAGCATAAAGCATGTTTAAGAAAACATACAAAAATAAATGAATAAATAAATACAAGGTACATTGTAAAAAGCCTCAGCTACCATAAAATAAATAACAAAGTGACTTTAAAATATCTGAATACCTGACAGCTAATACCCAAACTGGGATTAGATACCATACAAGCCATAAACTCAAAAAAATAAATAAATAAAATTATTTGTTAGAGTACTACTAGTAAAAGCTTAAAACTCAAAGGACTTGGTGGTGCTTTATATCCATCTAGAGTAGCCTGTTCTATAATTGATAAACCCCAATAAACCTCACCAACCCTTGCTAATTCAGCCTATATACCATCATCGTCAGCAAACCCTAAAATTGAATTATAGTAAGCATAATTATTAGACATAAAAATGTTAGGTCAAGGTGTAACTAATGAGTTAGAAAAAAATGGGCTACATTTCCTACTACAGGACAATTATTTACAAATATCTCTGTGAAATCAGACATTAAAGGTGGATTTAGCAGTATGTTAAGAATAGGGAGCTTAAATGAATAAGGTCAAGAAGCATGCACACACCACCCATCAGCCTCCTCAAATACTGCTAGCAATATTATCATCCTATAATTTAAAATAAGCTTCTGAGAGGAGATAAGTCATAACAAGGTGAGCGTACTGGAAAGTGCGCTTGCATAACTCAAACTGTAGCTTAAACTAAAGCATCTAGTTTACACCAGAAGATTTTACATCAAAGTGATCATTTTGAACTAATATCAGTCCAATTATTACTAAATATTATTACTCAAAAATTAATAAAACCATAATTTTAATACACTTTATAAAAGTATAAGCAATAGAAATTTAACTTGGCCCCACTGGGAAAGTACCTTAAGGGAACCATGATAGAATAAATCAAAGTACAAACAAATAAAGATTACCCCTTCTACCTTTTACATAATAATTTAAATAGACTAAATTAGCAAAAAGAATGTGTTAATATGCCCAAAACCAGATGTGCTACCCATGAACAGCCCTACAGAGCAAACTCATCTATGTAGCAACATAGTGAGAAGACTTACTAAAAGAAGTGATAAGCCTATTGAGCCCGGTGATAGCTGGTTATCCAGAAACAGAATTTACCTTCTACTTTAAATTTACCAAAAAATATACAATTTTAATGTAAATTGAAAGAATAATCTAACAGGGTACAGCCTCTTAGATACAGGAAGCAACATTAACTACAGAGTAATAATTAGATCTATTATAGTTGGCCTAAAATCAACCATCAATTAAGAAAACATTCAAGCTCAACAACACAATATAATTTAATCTCAATAAATTTATACCTAAATTTACACTGGATTATTCTATTTCTATATAGAAGCCATACTCTTCAAATGAGTAATAAGAAACTCATTCTCCCTGCATAAGTGTATATCAGAATAAATAAGTCACTGATAGTTAACAAACCATAATCTAAGCAACAAATAAGATGTGTATATAATATACTGTTAGCCCAACACAGGAATGCAACACAGAAAATATTTTAAAAAGTAAAAAGAACTCAAAAAACATAAACCCTGCCTGTTTACCAAAAACATCACATCTAGCATTTACAGTATGAGAGGCACTGCCTGTCCAGTGACATTAGTTGAACATCCTGACTGTGCAAAGTAGCAAAATCACTTGTTCTCTAAATAAAGACTGGAATGAATTGCCACACACAAGGGTTTTATTGTCTCTTACTTTTAATCAATAAAATTGACCTTCCCATAAAGATGGGGAATAAACAGATAAGACAAAGAGACCCTATGAAACTTTAATTAATTTATTTATAAAAATAAATATATAAGAATTATGAAATAACTTATTTTCTTATATAAATTAATAATTTAGGTTGGGGTGACCTGAGAATATAAAATAACTTCTGAGTGATTAAAGCCTAGACTTACAAGTCAAAGCAACGTAATCATTCATTGATCCAAGATTTTTGATCAATGGAACAAGTTACCCTAGGGACAACAGCTCAATCTTATTCAAGAGTCCTTATTGGCAATAGGGTTAATGGCTTTGATGTAGGATCAGAACATCCTAATGGTGCACCACCAATAATGGTTTATTTGTTCAACAATTAAAGTCCTATGTAATCTGAGTTCAAACCAGAGTAACCCAGGTCAGATTCTATCTATTATATATTTATCTCAGTATGAAAGGACAACAGAAAAATAAAGCCTACTTCAAAAAAGCACCTTAAGAATATACCCTAAGAAGCCTGAAACACCAATCAGAAATAATATATGTATCCCAATGTTTGTAGCAGCACTATTTACAATAGCTAAGATCTGGAAACAGCTCTAATGTCCATCAGTAGATGAATGGATAAAAAAGCTGTGATACATATACACAATGGAGTACTATGAATCTGTGAGAAAGAAAGATCTCTTATCCTTTGAGATAACATTGAGGGATCTGGAAAGTGTCATCCTAAGTGAAATAAGCCAAACAGAGAAAGACAAGTATCATATGATCTCGCTTATTTGTGGAATACAATTAACATAACAGTCTGAGGAATGGGTTGGCCCCAGAGACATGAAAGTGGGGTACAGATTGACAATCCCCAGAAGAGGGGGTGGTGGGAGAGAGATACATCACAGAACTTATATGCATGTATGCATGAACAATGAACATGTACAACAAAGTTGGGGACAGGGTGGGGAGGGAGGGGAGGGGAGTATCAGTGGGGAAAAAGGGAGAAACATCTGTAACAAAAATAAATTTATTAATTAAATGAAAAAGCATCTTAAAAACCAATAGATGATATAATCTTAATTTATAAATATATAACCAAACCAACCCAAGAACAGGGTTTGTTAGAATGGCAGAGACCAATAATTGCATAAAATTTATGCTTTTAAAACTAGAGATTCAATTCCTCTCTCTTAACATTATGTTCCTAACTAATTTACTATCTATAATTATTTCTATCTTACTAGCTATAGCATTTCTAATACTCATTGAATGAAAAATTCTAGGGTATATAAAAAGCCCAACACTGTAGGTACCCATGGACTTCTTCAAACTATTGGTGATGCAGACACACTATTTATTAAAGAACCTCTACAACATTTAACGTCATCCACAACCATATTTATTATAGCACCAATTTCAGCCCTTACATTAGTCCTAACAATATGAATCCCCCACCCCATATCATACCCCCTAATTACCATAAACCTTGGTATTCCATTTATACTAGCCATATCAAGCTTAACCATATATGGTATTTTATAATCAGGATGATCATCAAAATAAAAATTTGCATTAACTGGCACCCTATAAGCAGTAGCACAAACAATCTAATATGAAGTAACATGTGTTACTATTTTACTATCATTAACACTTATACATGGCTCTTATACATTATCTACACTCACTGTAACCAAAAAATACACCTGATTAATCATTTCTTTCAAATTGGTTAATTAATTTATTTTTTAACTAGTTAATTTTTGCAACAGTTTCTCCTTTACCCACAATTGACACCCACTTCCACCCTGTCTCCAGCTATATTATTCATGTTCATTGGTCATGCATACATGCATATAATTTCTGTGGTTTACCTTTCTCCCCCACCCCCTCTTCAGGGGATTGTCAATCTGTACTCTTCTTTTATGTCTCTGGGACTACCCTGTTTTTCAGATTGTCATGTTCATTATGTTCCACAAATAAGTGAGATCATATGATATTGTCTTTCTCTGTTTGGCTTGTTTCGCTTAAGATAATACTTTCCAGGTCCCTCCATGTCATCTCAAAGAATGAGATCTTTCTTTCCTACAGCTGCATAGTACTCCATTGTGTATATGCACCACAACTTTTTATTCATTCATTTACTGATGAACATTTGGGCAGTTTCCAAATCTTAGCTATTGTAAATAATGCTATTACAAACATGGGGGTACATATATTCTTTCTGATTGGTGTTTCAGGCTTCTTAGGGTATATTCCTAGAAGTGGGATCACTGGGTCTAATGGAAGTTTAATTTTTAATTTTTTGAGGTAACACCATAGTGCTTTCCATAGTGGCTGCATCAGTCTGCATTTTCACCAGCAGCGTACTAGAGTCTCCTGTTCTCTACACCCTCACCAACACTTGTTAATTTCTTCATGGTGGCCATTCTGACTGCTGTGAGGTGATACCTCATTGTTGTTTTAATTTGTATCTCTCAGATGATTAGTGATGTTGAGCATTTCCTCATATATCCCTTAGCTACTTGTATGCCCTGTTTTGAGAGGTGTATTTTTAGGTCCTCTGCCCATTTTTTAATTGGGTTGTTTTCCTTTTGTTTAGTTGTATGAGCACTCTCTCTATATATATATATTGAAAATTAACCTCTTATCTGATATATCATTGACAATTATGCTCTTTCATACAGTGTGTTGCCTTTCCATTTTGATGATTGTATCTTTTGCTGTGCAGAAGCTTTTGAGTTT
>JBAWUJ010000214.1:0-53634 GCA_037176705.1 Molossus alvarezi
CGATCTCGTGGGATCTGGGAAGCTAAGCAGGGTCGGGCCCGGTTAGTACTTGGATGGGAGACCGCCTGGGAATACCGGGTGCTGCAGGCTTTGGCCGCTCCTTTTTGGTCCCCCCACAGCCAGCCAGCCGCGCACCTGCCGCGCTTCGGGCCGAGGGCCACGCAGCCCAGGCACGCACGCGCCCCAGCCCACGCCGGGGGCCGAGCGAGGGAATCTGGGGCCCAGAGGGGATCCCCCCGCGCCCCAGCAGCACACCAGCAGGCCGCCGCGCAAGGCGCCGCAACTCGCGGGCGCCCGCGCCCGCCGGTGGGGCAGCGCAGCCCCGTGGGGCGGACCCACGGCCCCCCAGGCGCAGACCTTGTGGCCCCTGGACTGCGCATGCGCGGCCTGCCGAGCTCCGCGGTGAGGACCTGGTTCGAGGCTGGGCGGGACGGACCGCGCGCCTGGGTCCCCGAGAGCTGAGAGGGGCCGGTCCGCGCTCCGCCTGGCGGCCGGGGGGGCTGCCCGGGGGGCTGCCAGCCCAGGCGCTGGACCCTTAGGGCGCCTGGAGGCGGCCGCCAACGTCTCCGGCCATACCACCCTGAACGCGCCCGATCTCGTGGATCTGGAAGCTAAGCAGGGTCGGGCCCGGTTAGTACTTGGATGGAGACCGCCTGGGAATACCGGGTGCTGCAGGCTTTGGCCGCTCCTTTTTGGTCCCCCACAGCCAGCCAGCCGCGCACCTGCCGCGCTTCGGGCCGAGGGCCACGCAGCCCAGGCACGCACGCGCCCCAGCCCACGCCGGGGGCCGAGCGAGGGAATCTGGGGCCCAGAGGGGATCCCCCCGCGCCCCAGCAGCACACCAGCAGGCCGCCGCGCAAGGCGCCGCAACTCGCGGGCGCCCGCGCCCGCCGGTGGGGCAGCGCAGCCCCGTGGGGCGGACCCACGGCCCCCCAGGCGCAGACCTTGTGGCCCCTGGACTGCGCATGCGCGGCCTGCCGAGCTCCGCGGTGAGGACCTGGTTCGAGGCTGGGCGGGACGGACCGCGCGCCTGGGTCCCCGAGAGCTGAGAGGGGCCGGTCCGCGCTCCGCCTGGCGGCCGGGGGGGCTGCCCGGGGGGCTGCCAGCCCAGGCGCTGGACCCTTAGGGCGCCTGGAGGCGGCCGCCAACGTCTCCGGCCATACCACCCTGAACGCGCCCGATCTCGTGGGATCTGGGAAGCTAAGCAGGGTCGGGCCCGGTTAGTACTTGGATGGGAGACCGCCTGGGAATACCGGGTGCTGCAGGCTTTGGCCGCTCCTTTTTGGTTCCCCCACAGCCAGCCAGCTGCGCACCTGCCGCGCTTCGGGCCGAGGGCCACGCAGCCCAGGCACGCACGCGCCCCAGCCCACGCCGGGGGCCGAGCGAGGGAATCTGGGGCCCAGAGGGGATCCCCCCGCGCCCCAGCAGCACACCAGCAGGCCGCCGCGCAAGGCGCCGCAACTCGCGGGCGCCCGCGCCCGCCGGTGGGGCAGCGCAGCCCCGTGGGCGGACCCACGGCCCCCCCAGGCGCAGACCTTGTGGCCCCTGGACTGCGCATGCGCGGCCTGCCGAGCTCCGCGGTGAGGACCTGGTTCGAGGCTGGGCGGGACGGACCGCGCGCCTGGGTCCCCGAGAGCTGAGAGGGGCCGGTCCGCGCTCCGCCTGGCGGCCGGGGGGGCTGCCCGGGGGGCTGCCAGCCCAGGCGCTGGACCCTTAGGGCGCCTGGAGGCGGCCGCCAACGTCTCCGGCCATACCACCCTGAACGCGCCCGATCTCGTGGGATCTGGGAAGCTAAGCAGGGTCGGGCCCGGTTAGTACTTGGATGGGAGACCGCCTGGGAATACCGGGTGCTGCAGGCTTTGGCCGCTCCTTTTTGGTCCCCCCACAGCCAGCCAGCCGCGCACCTGCCGCGCTTCGGGCCGAGGGCCACGCAGCCCAGGCACGCACGCGCCCCAGCCCACGCCGGGGGCCGAGCGAGGGAATCTGGGGCCCAGAGGGGATCCCCCCGCGCCCCAGCAGCACACCAGCAGGCCGCCGCGCAAGGCGCCGCAACTCGCGGGCGCCCGCGCCCGCCGGTGGGGCAGCGCAGCCCCGTGGGGCGGACCCACGGCCCCCCAGGCGCAGACCTTGTGGCCCCTGGACTGCGCATGCGCGGCCTGCCGAGCTCCGCGGTGAGGACCTGGTTCGAGGCTGGGCGGGACGGACCGCGCGCCTGGGTCCCCGAGAGCTGAGAGGGGCCGGTCCGCGCTCCGCCTGGCGGCCGGGGGGGCTGCCCGGGGGGCTGCCAGCCCAGGCGCTGGACCCTTAGGGCGCCTGGAGGCGGCCGCCAACGTCTCCGGCCATACCACCCTGAACGCGCCCGATCTCGTGGGATCTGGGAAGCTAAGCAGGGTCGGGCCCGGTTAGTACTTGGATGGGAGACCGCCTGGGAATACCGGGTGCTGCAGGCTTTGGCCGCTCCTTTTTGGTCCCCCCACAGCCAGCCAGCCGCGCACCTGCCGCGCTTCGGGCCGAGGGCCACGCAGCCCAGGCACGCACGCGCCCCAGCCCACGCCGGGGGCCGAGCGAGGGAATCTGGGGCCCAGAGGGGATCCCCCCGCGCCCCAGCAGCACACCAGCAGGCCGCCGCGCAAGGCGCCGCAACTCGCGGGCGCCCGCGCCCGCCGGTGGGGCAGCGCAGCCCCGTGGGGCGGACCCACGGCCCCCCAGGCGCAGACCTTGTGGCCCCTGGACTGCGCATGCGCGGCCTGCCGAGCTCCGCGGTGAGACCTGGTTCGAGGCTGGGCGGGACGGACCGCGCGCCTGGGTCCCCGAGAGCTGAGAGGGGCCGGTCCGCGCTCCGCCTGGCGGCCGGGGGGGCTGCCCGGGGGGCTGCCAGCCCAGGCGCTGGACCCTTAGGGCGCCTGGAGGCGGCCGCCAACGTCTCCGGCCATACCACCCTGAACGCGCCCGATCTCGTGGGATCTGGAAGCTAAGCAGGGTCGGGCCCGGTTAGTACTTGGATGGGAGACCGCCTGGGAATACCGGGTGCTGCAGGCTTTGGCCGCTCCTTTTTGGTCCCCCCACAGCCAGCCAGCTGCGCACCTGCCGCGCTTCGGGCCGAGGGCCACGCAGCCCAGGCACGCACGCGCCCCAGCCCACGCCGGGGGCCGAGCGAGGGAATCTGGGGCCCAGAGGGGATCCCCCCGCGCCCCAGCAGCACACCAGCAGGCCGCCGCGCAAGGCGCCGCAACTCGCGGGCGCCCGCGCCCGCCGGTGGGGCAGCGCAGCCCCGTGGGGCGGACCCACGGCCCCCCAGGCGCAGACCTTGTGGCCCCTGGACTGCGCATGCGCGGCCTGCCGAGCTCCGCGGTGAGGACCTGGTTCGAGGCTGGGCGGGACGGACCGCGCGCCTGGGTCCCCGAGAGCTGAGAGGGGCCGGTCCGCGCTCCGCCTGGCGGCCGGGGGGCTGCCCGGGGGGCTGCCAGCCCAGGCGCTGGACCCTTAGGGCGCCTGGAGGCGGCCGCCAACGTCTCCGGCCATACCACCCTGAACGCGCCCGATCTCGTGGGATCTGGGAAGCTAAGCAGGGTCGGGCCCGGTTAGTACTTGGATGGGAGACCGCCTGGGAATACCGGGTGCTGCAGGCTTTGGCCGCTCCTCCCCCACAGCCAGCCAGCTGCGCACCTGCCGCGGCTTCGGGCCGAGGGCCACGCAGCCCAGGCACGCACGCGCCCCAGCCCACGCCGGGGGCCGAGCGAGGGAATCTGGGGCCCAGAGGGGATCCCCCCGCGCCCCAGCAGCACACCAGCAGGCCGCCGCGCAAGGCGCCGCAACTCGCGGGCGCCCGCGCCGCCGGTGGGGCAGCGCAGGCCCCGTGGGGCGGACCCACGGCCCCCCAGGCGCAGACCTTGTGGCCCCTGGACTGCGCATGCGCGGCCTGCCGAGCTCCGCGGTGAGGACCTGGTTCGAGGCTGGGCGGGACGGACCGCGCGCCTGGGTCCCCGAGAGCTGAGAGGGGCCGGTCCGCGCTCCGCCTGGCGGCCGGGGGGGCTGCCCGGGGGCTGCCAGCCCAGGCGCTGGACCCTTAGGGCGCCTGGAGGCGGCCGCCAACGTCTCCGGCCATACCACCCTGAACGCGCCCGATCTCGTGGGATCTGGGAAGCTAAGCAGGGTCGGGCCCGGTTAGTACTTGGATGGGAGACCGCCTGGGAATACCGGGTGCTGCAGGCTTTGGCCGCTCCTTTTGGTTCCCCCACAGCCAGCCAGCTGCGCACCTGCCGCGCTTCGGGCCGAGGGCCACGCAGCCCAGGCACGCACGCGCCCCAGCCCACGCCGGGGGCCGAGCGAGGGAATCTGGGGCCCAGAGGGGATCCCCCCGCGCCCCAGCAGCACACCAGCAGGCCGCCGCGCAAGGCGCCGCAACTCGCGGGCGCCCGCGCCCGCCGGTGGGGCAGCGCAGCCCCGTGGGGCGGACCCACGGCCCCCCCAGGCGCAGACCTTGTGGCCCCTGGACTGCGCATGCGCGGCCTGCCGAGCTCCGCGGTGAGGACCTGGTTCGAGGCTGGCGGGACGGACCGCGCGCCTGGGTCCCCGAGAGCTGAGAGGGGCCGGTCCGCGCTCCGCCTGGCGGCCGGGGGGGCTGCCCGGGGGGCTGCCAGCCCAGGCGCTGGACCCTTAGGGCGCCTGGAGGCGGCCGCCAACGTCTCCGGCCATACCACCCTGAACGCGCCCGATCTCGTGGGATCTGGGAAGCTAAGCAGGGTCGGGCCCGGTTAGTACTTGGATGGGAGACCGCCTGGGAATACCGGGTGCTGCAGGCTTTGGCCGCTCCTTTTTGGTCCCCCCACAGCCAGCCAGCCGCGCACCTGCCGCGCTTCGGGCCGAGGGCCACGCAGCCCAGGCACGCACGCGCCCCAGCCCACGCCGGGGGCCGAGCGAGGGAATCTGGGGCCCAGAGGGGATCCCCCGCGCCCCAGCAGCACACCAGCAGGCCGCCGCGCAAGGCGCCGCAACTCGCGGGCGCCCGCGCCCGCCGGTGGGGCAGCGCAGCCCCGTGGGGCGGACCCACGGCCCCCCAGGCGCAGACCTTGTGGCCCCTGGACTGCGCATGCGCGGGCCTGCCGAGCTCCGCGGTGAGGACCTGGTTCGAGGCTGGGCGGGACGGACCGCGCGCCTGGGTCCCCGAGAGCTGAGAGGGGCCGGTCCGCGCTCCGCCTGGCGGCCGGGGGGGCTGCCCGGGGGGCTGCCAGCCCAGGCGCTGGACCCTTAGGGCGCCTGGAGGCGGCCGCCAACGTCTCCGGCCATACCACCCTGAACGCGCCCGATCTCGTGGGATCTGGGAAGCTAAGCAGGGTCGGGCCCGGTTAGTACTTGGATGGGAGACCGCCTGGGAATACCGGGTGCTGCAGGCTTTGGCCGCTCCTTTTTGGTTCCCCCACAGCCAGCCAGCTGCGCACCTGCCGCGCTTCGGGCCGAGGGCCACGCAGCCCAGGCACGCACGCGCCCAGCCCACGCCGGGGGCCGAGCGAGGGAATCTGGGGCCCAGAGGGGATCCCCCCGCGCCCCAGCAGCACACCAGCAGGCCGCCGCGCAAGGCGCCGCAACTCGCGGGCGCCCGCGCCCGCCGGTGGGGCAGCGCAGCCCCGTGGGGCGGACCCACGGCCCCCCAGGCGCAGACCTTGTGGCCCCTGGACTGCGCATGCGCGGCCTGCCGAGCTCCGCGGTGAGGACCTGGTTCGAGGCTGGGCGGGACGGACCGCGCGCCTGGGTCCCCGAGAGCTGAGAGGGGCCGGTCCGCGCTCCGCCTGGCGGCCGGGGGGCTGCCCGGGGGGCTGCCAGCCCAGGCGCTGGACCCTTAGGGCGCCTGGAGGCGGCCGCCAACGTCTCCGGCCATACCACCCTGAACGCGCCCGATCTCGTGGGATCTGGGAAGCTAAGCAGGGTCGGGCCCGGTTAGTACTTGGATGGGAGACCGCCTGGGAATACCGGTGCTGCAGGCTTTGGCCGCTCCTTTTTGGTCCCCCCACAGCCAGCCAGCCGCGCACCTGCCGCGCTTCGGGCCGAGGGCCACGCAGCCCAGGCACGCACGCGCCCCAGCCCACGCCGGGGGCCGAGCGAGGGAATCTGGGGCCCAGAGGGGATCCCCCCGCGCCCCAGCAGCACACCAGCAGGCCGCCGCGCAAGGCGCCGCAACTCGCGGGCGCCCGCGCCCGCCGGTGGGGCAGCGCAGCCCCGTGGGGCGGACCCACGGCCCCCCAGGCGCAGACCTTGTGGCCCCTGGACTGCGCATGCGCGGCCTGCCGAGCTCCGCGGTGAGGACCTGGTTCGAGGCTGGGCGGGACGGACCGCGCGCCTGGGTCCCCGAGAGCTGAGAGGGGCCGGTCCGCGCTCCGCCTGGCGGCCGGGGGGGCTGCCCGGGGGGCTGCCAGCCCAGGCGCTGGACCCTTAGGGCGCCTGGAGGCGGCCGCCAACGTCTCCGGCCATACCACCCTGAACGCGCCCGATCTCGTGGGATCTGGGAAGCTAAGCAGGGTCGGGCCCGGTTAGTACTTGGATGGGAGACCGCCTGGGAATACCGGGTGCTGCAGGCTTTGGCCGCTCCTTTTTGGTCCCCCCACAGCCAGCCAGCCGCGCACCTGCCGCGCTTCGGGCCGAGGGCCACGCAGCCCAGGCACGCACGCGCCCCAGCCCACGCCGGGGGCCGAGCGAGGGAATCTGGGGCCCAGAGGGGATCCCCCCGCGCCCCAGCAGCACACCAGCAGGCCGCCGCGCAAGGCGCCGCAACTCGCGGGCGCCCGCGCCCGCCGGTGGGGCAGCGCAGCCCCGTGGGGCGGACCCACGGCCCCCCAGGCGCAGACCTTGTGGCCCCTGGACTGCGCATGCGCGGCCTGCCGAGCTCCGCGGTGAGGACCTGGTTCGAGGCTGGGCGGGACGGACCGCGCGCCTGGGTCCCCGAGAGCTGAGAGGGGCCGGTCCGCGCTCCGCCTGGCGGCCGGGGGGGCTGCCCGGGGGGCTGCCAGCCCAGGCGCTGGACCCTTAGGGCGCCTGGAGGCGGCCGCCAACGTCTCCGGCCATACCACCCTGAACGCGCCCGATCTCGTGGGATCTGGGAAGCTAAGCAGGGTCGGGCCCGGTTAGTACTTGGATGGGAGACCGCCTGGGAATACCGGGTGCTGCAGGCTTTGGCCGCTCCTTTTTGGTCCCCCCACAGCCAGCCAGCCGCGCACCTGCCGCGCTTCGGGCCGAGGGCCACGCAGCCCAGGCACGCACGCGCCCCAGCCCACGCCGGGGGCCGAGCGAGGGAATCTGGGGCCCAGAGGGGATCCCCCCGCGCCCCAGCAGCACACCAGCAGGCCGCCGCGCAAGGCGCCGCAACTCGCGGGCGCCCGCGCCCGCCGGTGGGGCAGCGCAGCCCCGTGGGGCGGACCCACGGCCCCCCAGGCGCAGACCTTGTGGCCCCTGGACTGCGCATGCGCGGCCTGCCGAGCTCCGCGGTGAGGACCTGGTTCGAGGCTGGGCGGGACGGACCGCGCGCCTGGGTCCCCGAGAGCTGAGAGGGGCCGGTCCGCGCTCCGCCTGGCGGCCGGGGGGGCTGCCCGGGGGCTGCCAGCCCAGGCGCTGGACCCTTAGGGCGCCTGGAGGCGGCCGCCAACGTCTCCGGCCATACCACCCTGAACGCGCCCGATCTCGTGGGATCTGGGAAGCTAAGCAGGGTCGGGCCCGGTTAGTACTTGGATGGGAGACCGCCTGGGAATACCGGGTGCTGCAGGCTTTGGCCGCTCCTTTTTGGTCCCCCCACAGCCAGCCAGCTGCGCACCTGCCGCGCTTCGGGCCGAGGGCCACGCAGCCCAGGCACGCACGCGCCCCAGCCCACGCCGGGGGCCCGAGCGAGGGAATCTGGGGCCCAGAGGGGATCCCCCCGCGCCCCAGCAGCACACCAGCAGGCCGCCGCGCAAGGCGCCGCAACTCGCGGGCGCCCGCGCCCGCCGGTGGGGCAGCGCAGCCCCGTGGGGCGGACCCACGGCCCCCCAGGCGCAGACCTTGTGGCCCCTGGACTGCGCATGCGCGGCCTGCCGAGCTCCGCGGTGAGGACCTGGTTCGAGGCTGGGCGGGACGGACCGCGCGCCTGGGTCCCCGAGAGCTGAGAGGGGCCGGTCCGCGCTCCGCCTGGCGGCCGGGGGGGCTGCCCGGGGGGCTGCCAGCCCAGGCGCTGGACCCTTAGGGCGCCTGGAGGCGGCCGCCAACGTCTCCGGCCATACCACCCTGAACGCGCCCGATCTCGTGGGATCTGGGAAGCTAAGCAGGGTCGGGCCCGGTTAGTACTTGGATGGGAGACCGCCTGGGAATACCGGGTGCTGCAGGCTTTGGCCGCTCCTTTTTGGTCCCCCCACAGCCAGCCAGCCGCGCACCTGCCGCGCTTCGGGCCGAGGGCCACGCAGCCCAGGCACGCACGCGCCCCAGCCCACGCCGGGGGCCGAGCGAGGGAATCTGGGGCCCAGAGGGGATCCCCCCGCGCCCCAGCAGCACACCAGCAGGCCGCCGCGCAAGGCGCCGCAACTCGCGGGCGCCCGCGCCCGCCGGTGGGGCAGCGCAGCCCCGTGGGGCGGACCCACGGCCCCCCAGGCGCAGACCTTGTGGCCCCTGGACTGCGCATGCGCGGCCTGCCGAGCTCCGCGGTGAGGACCTGGTTCGAGGCTGGGCGGGACGGACCGCGCGCCTGGGTCCCCGAGAGCTGAGAGGGGCCGGTCCGCGCTCCGCCTGGCGGCCGGGGGGGCTGCCCGGGGGGCTGCCAGCCCAGGCGCTGGACCCTTAGGGCGCCTGGAGGCGGCCGCCAACGTCTCCGGCCATACCACCCTGAACGCGCCCGATCTCGTGGGATCTGGGAAGCTAAGCAGGGTCGGGCCCGGTTAGTACTTGGATGGGAGACCGCCTGGGAATACCGGGTGCTGCAGGCTTTGGCCGCTCCTTTTTGGTTCCCCCACAGCCAGCCAGCTGCGCACCTGCCGCGCTTCGGGCCGAGGGCCACGCAGCCCAGGCACGCACGCGCCCCAGCCCACGCCGGGGGCCGAGCGAGGGAATCTGGGGCCCAGAGGGGATCCCCCCGCGCCCCAGCAGCACACCAGCAGGCCGCCGCGCAAGGCGCCGCAACTCGCGGGCGCCCGCGCCCGCCGGTGGGGCAGCGCAGCCCCGTGGGGCGGACCCACGGCCCCCCAGGCGCAGACCTTGTGGCCCCTGGACTGCGCATGCGCGGCCTGCCGAGCTCCGCGGTGAGGACCTGGTTCGAGGCTGGGCGGGACGGACCGCGCGCCTGGGTCCCCGAGAGCTGAGAGGGGCCGGTCCGCGCTCCGCCTGGCGGCCGGGGGGGCTGCCCGGGGGGCTGCCAGCCCAGGCGCTGGACCCTTAGGGCGCCTGGAGGCGGCCGCCAACGTCTCCGGCCATACCACCCTGAACGCGCCCGATCTCGTGGGATCTGGGAAGCTAAGCAGGGTCGGGCCCGGTTAGTACTTGGATGGGAGACCGCCTGGGAATACCGGGTGCTGCAGGCTTTGGCCGCTCCTTTTTGGTCCCCCCACAGCCAGCCAGCCGCGCACCTGCCGCGCTTCGGGCCGAGGGCCACGCAGCCCAGGCACGCACGCGCCCCAGCCCACGCCGGGGGCCGAGCGAGGGAATCTGGGGCCCAGAGGGGATCCCCCCGCGCCCCAGCAGCACACCAGCAGGCCGCCGCGCAAGGCGCCGCAACTCGCGGGCGCCCGCGCCCGCCGGTGGGGCAGCGCAGCCCCGTGGGGCGGACCCACGGCCCCCCAGGCGCAGACCTTGTGGCCCCTGGACTGCGCATGCGCGGCCTGCCGAGCTCCGCGGTGAGGACCTGGTTCGAGGCTGGGCGGGACGGACCGCGCGCCTGGGTCCCCGAGAGCTGAGAGGGGCCGGTCCGCGCTCCGCCTGGCGGCCGGGGGGGCTGCCCGGGGGGCTGCCAGCCCAGGCGCTGGACCCTTAGGGCGCCTGGAGGCGGCCGCCAACGTCTCCGGCCATACCACCCTGAACGCGCCCGATCTCGTGGGATCTGGGAAGCTAAGCAGGGTCGGGCCCGGTTAGTACTTGGATGGGAGACCGCCTGGGAATACCGGGTGCTGCAGGCTTTGGCCGCTCCTTTTTGGTCCCCCCACAGCCAGCCAGCCGCGCACCTGCCGCGCTTCGGGCCGAGGGCCACGCAGCCCAGGCACGCACGCGCCCCAGCCCACGCCGGGGGCCGAGCGAGGGAATCTGGGGCCCAGAGGGGATCCCCCCGCGCCCCAGCAGCACACCAGCAGGCCGCCGCGCAAGGCGCCGCAACTCGCGGGCGCCCGCGCCCGCCGGTGGGGCAGCGCAGCCCCGTGGGGCGGACCCACGGCCCCCCAGGCGCAGACCTTGTGGCCCCTGGACTGCGCATGCGCGGCCTGCCGAGCTCCGCGGTGAGGACCTGGTTCGAGGCTGGGCGGGACGGACCGCGCGCCTGGGTCCCCGAGAGCTGAGAGGGGCCGGTCCGCGCTCCGCCTGGCGGCCGGGGGGGCTGCCCGGGGGGCTGCCAGCCCAGGCGCTGGACCCTTAGGGCGCCTGGAGGCGGCCGCCAACGTCTCCGGCCATACCACCCTGAACGCGCCCGATCTCGTGGGATCTGGGAAGCTAAGCAGGGTCGGGCCCGGTTAGTACTTGGATGGGAGACCGCCTGGGAATACCGGGTGCTGCAGGCTTTGGCCGCTCCTTTTTGGTCCCCCCACAGCCAGCCAGCCGCGCACCTGCCGCGCTTCGGGCCGAGGGCCACGCAGCCCAGGCACGCACGCGCCCCAGCCCACGCCGGGGGCCGAGCGAGGGAATCTGGGGCCCAGAGGGGATCCCCCCGCGCCCCAGCAGCACACCAGCAGGCCGCCGCGCAAGGCGCCGCAACTCGCGGGCGCCCGCGCCCGCCGGTGGGGCAGCGCAGCCCCGTGGGGCGGACCCACGGCCCCCCAGGCGCAGACCTTGTGGCCCCTGGACTGCGCATGCGCGGCCTGCCGAGCTCCGCGGTGAGGACCTGGTTCGAGGCTGGGCGGGACGGACCGCGCGCCTGGGTCCCCGAGAGCTGAGAGGGGCCGGTCCGCGCTCCGCCTGGCGGCCGGGGGGGCTGCCCGGGGGGCTGCCAGCCCAGGCGCTGGACCCTTAGGGCGCCTGGAGGCGGCCGCCAACGTCTCCGGCCATACCACCCTGAACGCGCCCGATCTCGTGGGATCTGGGAAGCTAAGCAGGGTCGGGCCCGGTTAGTACTTGGATGGGAGACCGCCTGGGAATACCGGGTGCTGCAGGCTTTGGCCGCTCCTTTTTGGTCCCCCCACAGCCAGCCAGCTGCGCACCTGCCGCGCTTCGGGCCGAGGGCCACGCAGCCCAGGCACGCACGCGCCCCAGCCCACGCCGGGGGCCGAGCGAGGGAATCTGGGGCCCAGAGGGGATCCCCCCGCGCCCCAGCAGCACACCAGCAGGCCGCCGCGCAAGGCGCCGCAACTCGCGGGCGCCCGCGCCCGCCGGTGGGGCAGCGCAGCCCCGTGGGGCGGACCCACGGCCCCCCAGGCGCAGACCTTGTGGCCCCTGGACTGCGCATGCGCGGCCTGCCGAGCTCCGCGGTGAGGACCTGGTTCGAGGCTGGGCGGGACGGACCGCGCGCCTGGGTCCCCGAGAGCTGAGAGGGGCCGGTCCGCGCTCCGCCTGGCGGCCGGGGGGGCTGCCCGGGGGGCTGCCAGCCCAGGCGCTGGACCCTTAGGGCGCCTGGAGGCGGCCGCCAACGTCTCCGGCCATACCACCCTGAACGCGCCCGATCTCGTGGGATCTGGGAAGCTAAGCAGGGTCGGGCCCGGTTAGTACTTGGATGGGAGACCGCCTGGGAATACCGGGTGCTGCAGGCTTTGGCCGCTCCTTTTTGGTTCCCCCACAGCCAGCCAGCTGCGCACCTGCCGCGCTTCGGGCCGAGGGCCACGCAGCCCAGGCACGCACGCGCCCCAGCCCACGCCGGGGGCCGAGCGAGGGAATCTGGGGCCCAGAGGGGATCCCCCCGCGCCCCAGCAGCACACCAGCAGGCCGCCGCGCAAGGCGCCGCAACTCGCGGGCGCCCGCGCCCGCCGGTGGGGCAGCGCAGCCCCGTGGGGCGGACCCACGGCCCCCCAGGCGCAGACCTTGTGGCCCCTGGACTGCGCATGCGCGGCCTGCCGAGCTCCGCGGTGAGGACCTGGTTCGAGGCTGGGCGGGACGGACCGCGCGCCTGGGTCCCCGAGAGCTGAGAGGGGCCGGTCCGCGCTCCGCCTGGCGGCCGGGGGGGCTGCCCGGGGGGCTGCCAGCCCAGGCGCTGGACCCTTAGGGCGCCTGGAGGCGGCCGCCAACGTCTCCGGCCATACCACCCTGAACGCGCCCGATCTCGTGGGATCTGGGAAGCTAAGCAGGGTCGGGCCCGGTTAGTACTTGGATGGGAGACCGCCTGGGAATACCGGGTGCTGCAGGCTTTGGCCGCTCCTTTTTGGTCCCCCCACAGCCAGCCAGCCGCGCACCTGCCGCGCTTCGGGCCGAGGGCCACGCAGCCCAGGCACGCACGCGCCCCAGCCCACGCCGGGGGCCGAGCGAGGGAATCTGGGGCCCAGAGGGGATCCCCCCGCGCCCCAGCAGCACACCAGCAGGCCGCCGCGCAAGGCGCCGCAACTCGCGGGCGCCCGCGCCCGCCGGTGGGGCAGCGCAGCCCCGTGGGGCGGACCCACGGCCCCCCAGGCGCAGACCTTGTGGCCCCTGGACTGCGCATGCGCGGCCTGCCGAGCTCCGCGGTGAGGACCTGGTTCGAGGCTGGGCGGGACGGACCGCGCGCCTGGGTCCCCGAGAGCTGAGAGGGGCCGGTCCGCGCTCCGCCTGGCGGCCGGGGGGGCTGCCCGGGGGGCTGCCAGCCCAGGCGCTGGACCCTTAGGGCGCCTGGAGGCGGCCGCCAACGTCTCCGGCCATACCACCCTGAACGCGCCCGATCTCGTGGGATCTGGGAAGCTAAGCAGGGTCGGGCCCGGTTAGTACTTGGATGGGAGACCGCCTGGGAATACCGGGTGCTGCAGGCTTTGGCCGCTCCTTTTTGGTCCCCCCACAGCCAGCCAGCCGCGCACCTGCCGCGCTTCGGGCCGAGGGCCACGCAGCCCAGGCACGCACGCGCCCCAGCCCACGCCGGGGGCCGAGCGAGGGAATCTGGGGCCCAGAGGGGATCCCCCCGCGCCCCAGCAGCACACCAGCAGGCCGCCGCGCAAGGCGCCGCAACTCGCGGGCGCCCGCGCCCGCCGGTGGGGCAGCGCAGCCCCGTGGGGCGGACCCACGGCCCCCCAGGCGCAGACCTTGTGGCCCCTGGACTGCGCATGCGCGGCCTGCCGAGCTCCGCGGTGAGGACCTGGTTCGAGGCTGGGCGGGACGGACCGCGCGCCTGGGTCCCCGAGAGCTGAGAGGGGCCGGTCCGCGCTCCGCCTGGCGGCCGGGGGGGCTGCCCGGGGGGCTGCCAGCCCAGGCGCTGGACCCTTAGGGCGCCTGGAGGCGGCCGCCAACGTCTCCGGCCATACCACCCTGAACGCGCCCGATCTCGTGGGATCTGGGAAGCTAAGCAGGGTCGGGCCCGGTTAGTACTTGGATGGGAGACCGCCTGGGAATACCGGGTGCTGCAGGCTTTGGCCGCTCCTTTTTGGTTCCCCCACAGCCAGCCAGCTGCGCACCTGCCGCGCTTCGGGCCGAGGGCCACGCAGCCCAGGCACGCACGCGCCCCAGCCCACGCCGGGGGCCGAGCGAGGGAATCTGGGGCCCAGAGGGGATCCCCCCGCGCCCCAGCAGCACACCAGCAGGCCGCCGCGCAAGGCGCCGCAACTCGCGGGCGCCCGCGCCCGCCGGTGGGGCAGCGCAGCCCCGTGGGGCGGACCCACGGCCCCCCAGGCGCAGACCTTGTGGCCCCTGGACTGCGCATGCGCGGCCTGCCGAGCTCCGCGGTGAGGACCTGGTTCGAGGCTGGGCGGGACGGACCGCGCGCCTGGGTCCCCGAGAGCTGAGAGGGGCCGGTCCGCGCTCCGCCTGGCGGCCGGGGGGGCTGCCCGGGGGGCTGCCAGCCCAGGCGCTGGACCCTTAGGGCGCCTGGAGGCGGCCGCCAACGTCTCCGGCCATACCACCCTGAACGCGCCCGATCTCGTGGGATCTGGGAAGCTAAGCAGGGTCGGGCCCGGTTAGTACTTGGATGGGAGACCGCCTGGGAATACCGGGTGCTGCAGGCTTTGGCCGCTCCTTTTTGGTCCCCCCACAGCCAGCCAGCCGCGCACCTGCCGCGCTTCGGGCCGAGGGCCACGCAGCCCAGGCACGCACGCGCCCCAGCCCACGCCGGGGGCCGAGCGAGGGAATCTGGGGCCCAGAGGGGATCCCCCCGCGCCCCAGCAGCACACCAGCAGGCCGCCGCGCAAGGCGCCGCAACTCGCGGGCGCCCGCGCCCGCCGGTGGGGCAGCGCAGCCCCGTGGGGCGGACCCACGGCCCCCCAGGCGCAGGCCTTGTGGCCCCTGGACTGCGCATGCGCGGCCTGCCGAGCTCCGCGGTGAGGACCTGGTTCGAGGCTGGGCGGGACGGACCGCGCGCCTGGGTCCCCGAGAGCTGAGAGGGGCCGGTCCGCGCTCCGCCTGGCGGCCGGGGGGGCTGCCCGGGGGGCTGCCAGCCCAGGCGCTGGACCCTTAGGGCGCCTGGAGGCGGCCGCCAACGTCTCCGGCCATACCACCCTGAACGCGCCCGATCTCGTGGGATCTGGGAAGCTAAGCAGGGTCGGGCCCGGTTAGTACTTGGATGGGAGACCGCCTGGGAATACCGGGTGCTGCAGGCTTTGGCCGCTCCTTTTTGGTTCCCCCACAGCCAGCCAGCTGCGCACCTGCCGCGCTTCGGGCCGAGGGCCACGCAGCCCAGGCACGCACGCGCCCCAGCCCACGCCGGGGGCCGAGCGAGGGAATCTGGGGCCCAGAGGGGATCCCCCCGCGCCCCAGCAGCACACCAGCAGGCCGCCGCGCAAGGCGCCGCAACTCGCGGGCGCCCGCGCCCGCCGGTGGGGCAGCGCAGCCCCGTGGGGCGGACCCACGGCCCCCCAGGCGCAGACCTTGTGGCCCCTGGACTGCGCATGCGCGGCCTGCCGAGCTCCGCGGTGAGGACCTGGTTCGAGGCTGGGCGGGACGGACCGCGCGCCTGGGTCCCCGAGAGCTGAGAGGGGCCGGTCCGCGCTCCGCCTGGCGGCCGGGGGGGCTGCCCGGGGGGCTGCCAGCCCAGGCGCTGGACCCTTAGGGCGCCTGGAGGCGGCCGCCAACGTCTCCGGCCATACCACCCTGAACGCGCCCGATCTCGTGGGATCTGGGAAGCTAAGCAGGGTCGGGCCCGGTTAGTACTTGGATGGGAGACCGCCTGGGAATACCGGGTGCTGCAGGCTTTGGCCGCTCCTTTTTGGTCCCCCCACAGCCAGCCAGCCGCGCACCTGCCGCGCTTCGGGCCGAGGGCCACGCAGCCCAGGCACGCACGCGCCCCAGCCCACGCCGGGGGCCGAGCGAGGGAATCTGGGGCCCAGAGGGGATCCCCCCGCGCCCCAGCAGCACACCAGCAGGCCGCCGCGCAAGGCGCCGCAACTCGCGGGCGCCCGCGCCCGCCGGTGGGGCAGCGCAGCCCCGTGGGGCGGACCCACGGCCCCCCAGGCGCAGACCTTGTGGCCCCTGGACTGCGCATGCGCGGCCTGCCGAGCTCCGCGGTGAGGACCTGGTTCGAGGCTGGGCGGGACGGACCGCGCGCCTGGGTCCCCGAGAGCTGAGAGGGGCCGGTCCGCGCTCCGCCTGGCGGCCGGGGGGGCTGCCCGGGGGGCTGCCAGCCCAGGCGCTGGACCCTTAGGGCGCCTGGAGGCGGCCGCCAACGTCTCCGGCCATACCACCCTGAACGCGCCCGATCTCGTGGGATCTGGGAAGCTAAGCAGGGTCGGGCCCGGTTAGTACTTGGATGGGAGACCGCCTGGGAATACCGGGTGCTGCAGGCTTTGGCCGCTCCTTTTTGGTCCCCCCACAGCCAGCCAGCCGCGCACCTGCCGCGCTTCGGGCCGAGGGCCACGCAGCCCAGGCACGCACGCGCCCCAGCCCACGCCGGGGGCCGAGCGAGGGAATCTGGGGCCCAGAGGGGATCCCCCCGCGCCCCAGCAGCACACCAGCAGGCCGCCGCGCAAGGCGCCGCAACTCGCGGGCGCCCGCGCCCGCCGGTGGGGCAGCGCAGCCCCGTGGGGCGGACCCACGGCCCCCCAGGCGCAGACCTTGTGGCCCCTGGACTGCGCATGCGCGGCCTGCCGAGCTCCGCGGTGAGGACCTGGTTCGAGGCTGGGCGGGACGGACCGCGCGCCTGGGTCCCCGAGAGCTGAGAGGGGCCGGTCCGCGCTCCGCCTGGCGGCCGGGGGGGCTGCCCGGGGGGCTGCCAGCCCAGGCGCTGGACCCTTAGGGCGCCTGGAGGCGGCCGCCAACGTCTCCGGCCATACCACCCTGAACGCGCCCGATCTCGTGGGATCTGGGAAGCTAAGCAGGGTCGGGCCCGGTTAGTACTTGGATGGGAGACCGCCTGGGAATACCGGGTGCTGCAGGCTTTGGCCGCTCCTTTTTGGTCCCCCCACAGCCAGCCAGCCGCGCACCTGCCGCGCTTCGGGCCGAGGGCCACGCAGCCCAGGCACGCACGCGCCCCAGCCCACGCCGGGGGCCGAGCGAGGGAATCTGGGGCCCAGAGGGGATCCCCCCGCGCCCCAGCAGCACACCAGCAGGCCGCCGCGCAAGGCGCCGCAACTCGCGGGCGCCCGCGCCCGCCGGTGGGGCAGCGCAGCCCCGTGGGGCGGACCCACGGCCCCCCAGGCGCAGACCTTGTGGCCCCTGGACTGCGCATGCGCGGCCTGCCGAGCTCCGCGGTGAGGACCTGGTTCGAGGCTGGGCGGGACGGACCGCGCGCCTGGGTCCCCGAGAGCTGAGAGGGGCCGGTCCGCGCTCCGCCTGGCGGCCGGGGGGGCTGCCCGGGGGGCTGCCAGCCCAGGCGCTGGACCCTTAGGGCGCCTGGAGGCGGCCGCCAACGTCTCCGGCCATACCACCCTGAACGCGCCCGATCTCGTGGGATCTGGGAAGCTAAGCAGGGTCGGGCCCGGTTAGTACTTGGATGGGAGACCGCCTGGGAATACCGGGTGCTGCAGGCTTTGGCCGCTCCTTTTTGGTCCCCCCACAGCCAGCCAGCTGCGCACCTGCCGCGCTTCGGGCCGAGGGCCACGCAGCCCAGGCACGCACGCGCCCCAGCCCACGCCGGGGGCCGAGCGAGGGAATCTGGGGCCCAGAGGGGATCCCCCCGCGCCCCAGCAGCACACCAGCAGGCCGCCGCGCAAGGCGCCGCAACTCGCGGGCGCCCGCGCCCGCCGGTGGGGCAGCGCAGCCCCGTGGGGCGGACCCACGGCCCCCCAGGCGCAGACCTTGTGGCCCCTGGACTGCGCATGCGCGGCCTGCCGAGCTCCGCGGTGAGGACCTGGTTCGAGGCTGGGCGGGACGGACCGCGCGCCTGGGTCCCCGAGAGCTGAGAGGGGCCGGTCCGCGCTCCGCCTGGCGGCCGGGGGGGCTGCCCGGGGGGCTGCCAGCCCAGGCGCTGGACCCTTAGGGCGCCTGGAGGCGGCCGCCAACGTCTCCGGCCATACCACCCTGAACGCGCCCGATCTCGTGGGATCTGGGAAGCTAAGCAGGGTCGGGCCCGGTTAGTACTTGGATGGGAGACCGCCTGGGAATACCGGGTGCTGCAGGCTTTGGCCGCTCCTTTTTGGTTCCCCCACAGCCAGCCAGCTGCGCACCTGCCGCGCTTCGGGCCGAGGGCCACGCAGCCCAGGCACGCACGCGCCCCAGCCCACGCCGGGGGCCGAGCGAGGGAATCTGGGGCCCAGAGGGGATCCCCCCGCGCCCCAGCAGCACACCAGCAGGCCGCCGCGCAAGGCGCCGCAACTCGCGGGCGCCCGCGCCCGCCGGTGGGGCAGCGCAGCCCCGTGGGGCGGACCCACGGCCCCCCAGGCGCAGACCTTGTGGCCCCTGGACTGCGCATGCGCGGCCTGCCGAGCTCCGCGGTGAGGACCTGGTTCGAGGCTGGGCGGGACGGACCGCGCGCCTGGGTCCCCGAGAGCTGAGAGGGGCCGGTCCGCGCTCCGCCTGGCGGCCGGGGGGGCTGCCCGGGGGGCTGCCAGCCCAGGCGCTGGACCCTTAGGGCGCCTGGAGGCGGCCGCCAACGTCTCCGGCCATACCACCCTGAACGCGCCCGATCTCGTGGGATCTGGGAAGCTAAGCAGGGTCGGGCCCGGTTAGTACTTGGATGGGAGACCGCCTGGGAATACCGGGTGCTGCAGGCTTTGGCCGCTCCTTTTTGGTCCCCCCACAGCCAGCCAGCCGCGCACCTGCCGCGCTTCGGGCCGAGGGCCACGCAGCCCAGGCACGCACGCGCCCCAGCCCACGCCGGGGGCCGAGCGAGGGAATCTGGGGCCCAGAGGGGATCCCCCCGCGCCCCAGCAGCACACCAGCAGGCCGCCGCGCAAGGCGCCGCAACTCGCGGGCGCCCGCGCCCGCCGGTGGGGCAGCGCAGCCCCGTGGGGCGGACCCACGGCCCCCCAGGCGCAGACCTTGTGGCCCCTGGACTGCGCATGCGCGGCCTGCCGAGCTCCGCGGTGAGGACCTGGTTCGAGGCTGGGCGGGACGGACCGCGCGCCTGGGTCCCCGAGAGCTGAGAGGGGCCGGTCCGCGCTCCGCCTGGCGGCCGGGGGGGCTGCCCGGGGGGCTGCCAGCCCAGGCGCTGGACCCTTAGGGCGCCTGGAGGCGGCCGCCAACGTCTCCGGCCATACCACCCTGAACGCGCCCGATCTCGTGGGATCTGGGAAGCTAAGCAGGGTCGGGCCCGGTTAGTACTTGGATGGGAGACCGCCTGGGAATACCGGGTGCTGCAGGCTTTGGCCGCTCCTTTTTGGTCCCCCCACAGCCAGCCAGCCGCGCACCTGCCGCGCTTCGGGCCGAGGGCCACGCAGCCCAGGCACGCACGCGCCCCAGCCCACGCCGGGGGCCGAGCGAGGGAATCTGGGGCCCAGAGGGGATCCCCCCGCGCCCCAGCAGCACACCAGCAGGCCGCCGCGCAAGGCGCCGCAACTCGCGGGCGCCCGCGCCCGCCGGTGGGGCAGCGCAGCCCCGTGGGGCGGACCCACGGCCCCCCAGGCGCAGACCTTGTGGCCCCTGGACTGCGCATGCGCGGCCTGCCGAGCTCCGCGGTGAGGACCTGGTTCGAGGCTGGGCGGGACGGACCGCGCGCCTGGGTCCCCGAGAGCTGAGAGGGGCCGGTCCGCGCTCCGCCTGGCGGCCGGGGGGGCTGCCCGGGGGGCTGCCAGCCCAGGCGCTGGACCCTTAGGGCGCCTGGAGGCGGCCGCCAACGTCTCCGGCCATACCACCCTGAACGCGCCCGATCTCGTGGGATCTGGGAAGCTAAGCAGGGTCGGGCCCGGTTAGTACTTGGATGGGAGACCGCCTGGGAATACCGGGTGCTGCAGGCTTTGGCCGCTCCTTTTTGGTTCCCCCACAGCCAGCCAGCTGCGCACCTGCCGCGCTTCGGGCCGAGGGCCACGCAGCCCAGGCACGCACGCGCCCCAGCCCACGCCGGGGGCCGAGCGAGGGAATCTGGGGCCCAGAGGGGATCCCCCCGCGCCCCAGCAGCACACCAGCAGGCCGCCGCGCAAGGCGCCGCAACTCGCGGGCGCCCGCGCCCGCCGGTGGGGCAGCGCAGCCCCGTGGGGCGGACCCACGGCCCCCCAGGCGCAGACCTTGTGGCCCCTGGACTGCGCATGCGCGGCCTGCCGAGCTCCGCGGTGAGGACCTGGTTCGAGGCTGGGCGGGACGGACCGCGCGCCTGGGTCCCCGAGAGCTGAGAGGGGCCGGTCCGCGCTCCGCCTGGCGGCCGGGGGGGCTGCCCGGGGGGCTGCCAGCCCAGGCGCTGGACCCTTAGGGCGCCTGGAGGCGGCCGCCAACGTCTCCGGCCATACCACCCTGAACGCGCCCGATCTCGTGGGATCTGGGAAGCTAAGCAGGGTCGGGCCCGGTTAGTACTTGGATGGGAGACCGCCTGGGAATACCGGGTGCTGCAGGCTTTGGCCGCTCCTTTTTGGTCCCCCCACAGCCAGCCAGCCGCGCACCTGCCGCGCTTCGGGCCGAGGGCCACGCAGCCCAGGCACGCACGCGCCCCAGCCCACGCCGGGGGCCGAGCGAGGGAATCTGGGGCCCAGAGGGGATCCCCCCGCGCCCCAGCAGCACACCAGCAGGCCGCCGCGCAAGGCGCCGCAACTCGCGGGCGCCCGCGCCCGCCGGTGGGGCAGCGCAGCCCCGTGGGGCGGACCCACGGCCCCCCAGGCGCAGACCTTGTGGCCCCTGGACTGCGCATGCGCGGCCTGCCGAGCTCCGCGGTGAGGACCTGGTTCGAGGCTGGGCGGGACGGACCGCGCGCCTGGGTCCCCGAGAGCTGAGAGGGGCCGGTCCGCGCTCCGCCTGGCGGCCGGGGGGGCTGCCCGGGGGGCTGCCAGCCCAGGCGCTGGACCCTTAGGGCGCCTGGAGGCGGCCGCCAACGTCTCCGGCCATACCACCCTGAACGCGCCCGATCTCGTGGGATCTGGGAAGCTAAGCAGGGTCGGGCCCGGTTAGTACTTGGATGGGAGACCGCCTGGGAATACCGGGTGCTGCAGGCTTTGGCCGCTCCTTTTTGGTCCCCCCACAGCCAGCCAGCCGCGCACCTGCCGCGCTTCGGGCCGAGGGCCACGCAGCCCAGGCACGCACGCGCCCCAGCCCACGCCGGGGGCCGAGCGAGGGAATCTGGGGCCCAGAGGGGATCCCCCCGCGCCCCAGCAGCACACCAGCAGGCCGCCGCGCAAGGCGCCGCAACTCGCGGGCGCCCGCGCCCGCCGGTGGGGCAGCGCAGCCCCGTGGGGCGGACCCACGGCCCCCCAGGCGCAGACCTTGTGGCCCCTGGACTGCGCATGCGCGGCCTGCCGAGCTCCGCGGTGAGGACCTGGTTCGAGGCTGGGCGGGACGGACCGCGCGCCTGGGTCCCCGAGAGCTGAGAGGGGCCGGTCCGCGCTCCGCCTGGCGGCCGGGGGGGCTGCCCGGGGGGCTGCCAGCCCAGGCGCTGGACCCTTAGGGCGCCTGGAGGCGGCCGCCAACGTCTCCGGCCATACCACCCTGAACGCGCCCGATCTCGTGGGATCTGGGAAGCTAAGCAGGGTCGGGCCCGGTTAGTACTTGGATGGGAGACCGCCTGGGAATACCGGGTGCTGCAGGCTTTGGCCGCTCCTTTTTGGTCCCCCCACAGCCAGCCAGCCGCGCACCTGCCGCGCTTCGGGCCGAGGGCCACGCAGCCCAGGCACGCACGCGCCCCAGCCCACGCCGGGGGCCGAGCGAGGGAATCTGGGGCCCAGAGGGGATCCCCCCGCGCCCCAGCAGCACACCAGCAGGCCGCCGCGCAAGGCGCCGCAACTCGCGGGCGCCCGCGCCCGCCGGTGGGGCAGCGCAGCCCCGTGGGGCGGACCCACGGCCCCCCAGGCGCAGACCTTGTGGCCCCTGGACTGCGCATGCGCGGCCTGCCGAGCTCCGCGGTGAGGACCTGGTTCGAGGCTGGGCGGGACGGACCGCGCGCCTGGGTCCCCGAGAGCTGAGAGGGGCCGGTCCGCGCTCCGCCTGGCGGCCGGGGGGGCTGCCCGGGGGGCTGCCAGCCCAGGCGCTGGACCCTTAGGGCGCCTGGAGGCGGCCGCCAACGTCTCCGGCCATACCACCCTGAACGCGCCCGATCTCGTGGGATCTGGGAAGCTAAGCAGGGTCGGGCCCGGTTAGTACTTGGATGGGAGACCGCCTGGGAATACCGGGTGCTGCAGGCTTTGGCCGCTCCTTTTTGGTCCCCCCACAGCCAGCCAGCTGCGCACCTGCCGCGCTTCGGGCCGAGGGCCACGCAGCCCAGGCACGCACGCGCCCCAGCCCACGCCGGGGGCCGAGCGAGGGAATCTGGGGCCCAGAGGGGATCCCCCCGCGCCCCAGCAGCACACCAGCAGGCCGCCGCGCAAGGCGCCGCAACTCGCGGGCGCCCGCTCCCGCCGGTGGGGCAGCGCAGCCCCGTGGGGCGGACCCACGGCCCCCCAGGCGCAGACCTTGTGGCCCCTGGACTGCGCATGCGCGGCCTGCCGAGCTCCGCGGTGAGGACCTGGTTCGAGGCTGGGCGGGACGGACCGCGCGCCTGGGTCCCCGAGAGCTGAGAGGGGCCGGTCCGCGCTCCGCCTGGCGGCCGGGGGGGCTGCCCGGGGGGCTGCCAGCCCAGGCGCTGGACCCTTAGGGCGCCTGGAGGCGGCCGCCAACGTCTCCGGCCATACCACCCTGAACGCGCCCGATCTCGTGGGATCTGGGAAGCTAAGCAGGGTCGGGCCCGGTTAGTACTTGGATGGGAGACCGCCTGGGAATACCGGGTGCTGCAGGCTTTGGCCGCTCCTTTTTGGTTCCCCCACAGCCAGCCAGCTGCGCACCTGCCGCGCTTCGGGCCGAGGGCCACGCAGCCCAGGCACGCACGCGCCCCAGCCCACGCCGGGGGCCGAGCGAGGGAATCTGGGGCCCAGAGGGGATCCCCCCGCGCCCCAGCAGCACACCAGCAGGCCGCCGCGCAAGGCGCCGCAACTCGCGGGCGCCCGCGCCCGCCGGTGGGGCAGCGCAGCCCCGTGGGGCGGACCCACGGCCCCCCAGGCGCAGACCTTGTGGCCCCTGGACTGCGCATGCGCGGCCTGCCGAGCTCCGCGGTGAGGACCTGGTTCGAGGCTGGGCGGGACGGACCGCGCGCCTGGGTCCCCGAGAGCTGAGAGGGGCCGGTCCGCGCTCCGCCTGGCGGCCGGGGGGGCTGCCCGGGGGGCTGCCAGCCCAGGCGCTGGACCCTTAGGGCGCCTGGAGGCGGCCGCCAACGTCTCCGGCCATACCACCCTGAACGCGCCCGATCTCGTGGGATCTGGGAAGCTAAGCAGGGTCGGGCCCGGTTAGTACTTGGATGGGAGACCGCCTGGGAATACCGGGTGCTGCAGGCTTTGGCCGCTCCTTTTTGGTCCCCCCACAGCCAGCCAGCCGCGCACCTGCCGCGCTTCGGGCCGAGGGCCACGCAGCCCAGGCACGCACGCGCCCCAGCCCACGCCGGGGGCCGAGCGAGGGAATCTGGGGCCCAGAGGGGATCCCCCCGCGCCCCAGCAGCACACCAGCAGGCCGCCGCGCAAGGCGCCGCAACTCGCGGGCGCCCGCGCCCGCCGGTGGGGCAGCGCAGCCCCGTGGGGCGGACCCACGGCCCCCCAGGCGCAGACCTTGTGGCCCCTGGACTGCGCATGCGCGGCCTGCCGAGCTCCGCGGTGAGGACCTGGTTCGAGGCTGGGCGGGACGGACCGCGCGCCTGGGTCCCCGAGAGCTGAGAGGGGCCGGTCCGCGCTCCGCCTGGCGGCCGGGGGGGCTGCCCGGGGGGCTGCCAGCCCAGGCGCTGGACCCTTAGGGCGCCTGGAGGCGGCCGCCAACGTCTCCGGCCATACCACCCTGAACGCGCCCGATCTCGTGGGATCTGGGAAGCTAAGCAGGGTCGGGCCCGGTTAGTACTTGGATGGGAGACCGCCTGGGAATACCGGGTGCTGCAGGCTTTGGCCGCTCCTTTTTGGTCCCCCCACAGCCAGCCAGCCGCGCACCTGCCGCGCTTCGGGCCGAGGGCCACGCAGCCCAGGCACGCACGCGCCCCAGCCCACGCCGGGGGCCGAGCGAGGGAATCTGGGGCCCAGAGGGGATCCCCCCGCGCCCCAGCAGCACACCAGCAGGCCGCCGCGCAAGGCGCCGCAACTCGCGGGCGCCCGCGCCCGCCGGTGGGGCAGCGCAGCCCCGTGGGGCGGACCCACGGCCCCCCAGGCGCAGACCTTGTGGCCCCTGGACTGCGCATGCGCGGCCTGCCGAGCTCCGCGGTGAGGACCTGGTTCGAGGCTGGGCGGGACGGACCGCGCGCCTGGGTCCCCGAGAGCTGAGAGGGGCCGGTCCGCGCTCCGCCTGGCGGCCGGGGGGGCTGCCCGGGGGGCTGCCAGCCCAGGCGCTGGACCCTTAGGGCGCCTGGAGGCGGCCGCCAACGTCTCCGGCCATACCACCCTGAACGCGCCCGATCTCGTGGGATCTGGGAAGCTAAGCAGGGTCGGGCCCGGTTAGTACTTGGATGGGAGACCGCCTGGGAATACCGGGTGCTGCAGGCTTTGGCCGCTCCTTTTTGGTCCCCCCACAGCCAGCCAGCCGCGCACCTGCCGCGCTTCGGGCCGAGGGCCACGCAGCCCAGGCACGCACGCGCCCCAGCCCACGCCGGGGGCCGAGCGAGGGAATCTGGGGCCCAGAGGGGATCCCCCCGCGCCCCAGCAGCACACCAGCAGGCCGCCGCGCAAGGCGCCGCAACTCGCGGGCGCCCGCGCCCGCCGGTGGGGCAGCGCAGCCCCGTGGGGCGGACCCACGGCCCCCCAGGCGCAGACCTTGTGGCCCCTGGACTGCGCATGCGCGGCCTGCCGAGCTCCGCGGTGAGGACCTGGTTCGAGGCTGGGCGGGACGGACCGCGCGCCTGGGTCCCCGAGAGCTGAGAGGGGCCGGTCCGCGCTCCGCCTGGCGGCCGGGGGGGCTGCCCGGGGGGCTGCCAGCCCAGGCGCTGGACCCTTAGGGCGCCTGGAGGCGGCCGCCAACGTCTCCGGCCATACCACCCTGAACGCGCCCGATCTCGTGGGATCTGGGAAGCTAAGCAGGGTCGGGCCCGGTTAGTACTTGGATGGGAGACCGCCTGGGAATACCGGGTGCTGCAGGCTTTGGCCGCTCCTTTTTGGTCCCCCCACAGCCAGCCAGCCGCGCACCTGCCGCGCTTCGGGCCGAGGGCCACGCAGCCCAGGCACGCACGCGCCCCAGCCCACGCCGGGGGCCGAGCGAGGGAATCTGGGGCCCAGAGGGGATCCCCCCGCGCCCCAGCAGCACACCAGCAGGCCGCCGCGCAAGGCGCCGCAACTCGCGGGCGCCCGCGCCCGCCGGTGGGGCAGCGCAGCCCCGTGGGGCGGACCCACGGCCCCCCAGGCGCAGACCTTGTGGCCCCTGGACTGCGCATGCGCGGCCTGCCGAGCTCCGCGGTGAGGACCTGGTTCGAGGCTGGGCGGGACGGACCGCGCGCCTGGGTCCCCGAGAGCTGAGAGGGGCCGGTCCGCGCTCCGCCTGGCGGCCGGGGGGGCTGCCCGGGGGGCTGCCAGCCCAGGCGCTGGACCCTTAGGGCGCCTGGAGGCGGCCGCCAACGTCTCCGGCCATACCACCCTGAACGCGCCCGATCTCGTGGGATCTGGGAAGCTAAGCAGGGTCGGGCCCGGTTAGTACTTGGATGGGAGACCGCCTGGGAATACCGGGTGCTGCAGGCTTTGGCCGCTCCTTTTTGGTTCCCCCACAGCCAGCCAGCTGCGCACCTGCCGCGCTTCGGGCCGAGGGCCACGCAGCCCAGGCACGCACGCGCCCCAGCCCACGCCGGGGGCCGAGCGAGGGAATCTGGGGCCCAGAGGGGATCCCCCCGCGCCCCAGCAGCACACCAGCAGGCCGCCGCGCAAGGCGCCGCAACTCGCGGGCGCCCGCGCCCGCCGGTGGGGCAGCGCAGCCCCGTGGGGCGGACCCACGGCCCCCCAGGCGCAGACCTTGTGGCCCCTGGACTGCGCATGCGCGGCCTGCCGAGCTCCGCGGTGAGGACCTGGTTCGAGGCTGGGCGGGACGGACCGCGCGCCTGGGTCCCCGAGAGCTGAGAGGGGCCGGTCCGCGCTCCGCCTGGCGGCCGGGGGGGCTGCCCGGGGGGCTGCCAGCCCAGGCGCTGGACCCTTAGGGCGCCTGGAGGCGGCCGCCAACGTCTCCGGCCATACCACCCTGAACGCGCCCGATCTCGTGGGATCTGGGAAGCTAAGCAGGGTCGGGCCCGGTTAGTACTTGGATGGGAGACCGCCTGGGAATACCGGGTGCTGCAGGCTTTGGCCGCTCCTTTTTGGTCCCCCCACAGCCAGCCAGCCGCGCACCTGCCGCGCTTCGGGCCGAGGGCCACGCAGCCCAGGCACGCACGCGCCCCAGCCCACGCCGGGGGCCGAGCGAGGGAATCTGGGGCCCAGAGGGGATCCCCCCGCGCCCCAGCAGCACACCAGCAGGCCGCCGCGCAAGGCGCCGCAACTCGCGGGCGCCCGCGCCCGCCGGTGGGGCAGCGCAGCCCCGTGGGGCGGACCCACGGCCCCCCAGGCGCAGACCTTGTGGCCCCTGGACTGCGCATGCGCGGCCTGCCGAGCTCCGCGGTGAGGACCTGGTTCGAGGCTGGGCGGGACGGACCGCGCGCCTGGGTCCCCGAGAGCTGAGAGGGGCCGGTCCGCGCTCCGCCTGGCGGCCGGGGGGGCTGCCCGGGGGGCTGCCAGCCCAGGCGCTGGACCCTTAGGGCGCCTGGAGGCGGCCGCCAACGTCTCCGGCCATACCACCCTGAACGCGCCCGATCTCGTGGGATCTGGGAAGCTAAGCAGGGTCGGGCCCGGTTAGTACTTGGATGGGAGACCGCCTGGGAATACCGGGTGCTGCAGGCTTTGGCCGCTCCTTTTTGGTCCCCCCACAGCCAGCCAGCCGCGCACCTGCCGCGCTTCGGGCCGAGGGCCACGCAGCCCAGGCACGCACGCGCCCCAGCCCACGCCGGGGGCCGAGCGAGGGAATCTGGGGCCCAGAGGGGATCCCCCCGCGCCCCAGCAGCACACCAGCAGGCCGCCGCGCAAGGCGCCGCAACTCGCGGGCGCCCGCGCCCGCCGGTGGGGCAGCGCAGCCCCGTGGGGCGGACCCACGGCCCCCCAGGCGCAGACCTTGTGGCCCCTGGACTGCGCATGCGCGGCCTGCCGAGCTCCGCGGTGAGGACCTGGTTCGAGGCTGGGCGGGACGGACCGCGCGCCTGGGTCCCCGAGAGCTGAGAGGGGCCGGTCCGCGCTCCGCCTGGCGGCCGGGGGGGCTGCCCGGGGGGCTGCCAGCCCAGGCGCTGGACCCTTAGGGCGCCTGGAGGCGGCCGCCAACGTCTCCGGCCATACCACCCTGAACGCGCCCGATCTCGTGGGATCTGGGAAGCTAAGCAGGGTCGGGCCCGGTTAGTACTTGGATGGGAGACCGCCTGGGAATACCGGGTGCTGCAGGCTTTGGCCGCTCCTTTTTGGTCCCCCCACAGCCAGCCAGCCGCGCACCTGCCGCGCTTCGGGCCGAGGGCCACGCAGCCCAGGCACGCACGCGCCCCAGCCCACGCCGGGGGCCGAGCGAGGGAATCTGGGGCCCAGAGGGGATCCCCCCGCGCCCCAGCAGCACACCAGCAGGCCGCCGCGCAAGGCGCCGCAACTCGCGGGCGCCCGCGCCCGCCGGTGGGGCAGCGCAGCCCCGTGGGGCGGACCCACGGCCCCCCAGGCGCAGACCTTGTGGCCCCTGGACTGCGCATGCGCGGCCTGCCGAGCTCCGCGGTGAGGACCTGGTTCGAGGCTGGGCGGGACGGACCGCGCGCCTGGGTCCCCGAGAGCTGAGAGGGGCCGGTCCGCGCTCCGCCTGGCGGCCGGGGGGGCTGCCCGGGGGGCTGCCAGCCCAGGCGCTGGACCCTTAGGGCGCCTGGAGGCGGCCGCCAACGTCTCCGGCCATACCACCCTGAACGCGCCCGATCTCGTGGGATCTGGGAAGCTAAGCAGGGTCGGGCCCGGTTAGTACTTGGATGGGAGACCGCCTGGGAATACCGGGTGCTGCAGGCTTTGGCCGCTCCTTTTTGGTCCCCCCACAGCCAGCCAGCCGCGCACCTGCCGCGCTTCGGGCCGAGGGCCACGCAGCCCAGGCACGCACGCGCCCCAGCCCACGCCGGGGGCCGAGCGAGGGAATCTGGGGCCCAGAGGGGATCCCCCCGCGCCCCAGCAGCACACCAGCAGGCCGCCGCGCAAGGCGCCGCAACTCGCGGGCGCCCGCGCCCGCCGGTGGGGCAGCGCAGCCCCGTGGGGCGGACCCACGGCCCCCCAGGCGCAGACCTTGTGGCCCCTGGACTGCGCATGCGCGGCCTGCCGAGCTCCGCGGTGAGGACCTGGTTCGAGGCTGGGCGGGACGGACCGCGCGCCTGGGTCCCCGAGAGCTGAGAGGGGCCGGTCCGCGCTCCGCCTGGCGGCCGGGGGGGCTGCCCGGGGGGCTGCCAGCCCAGGCGCTGGACCCTTAGGGCGCCTGGAGGCGGCCGCCAACGTCTCCGGCCATACCACCCTGAACGCGCCCGATCTCGTGGGATCTGGGAAGCTAAGCAGGGTCGGGCCCGGTTAGTACTTGGATGGGAGACCGCCTGGGAATACCGGGTGCTGCAGGCTTTGGCCGCTCCTTTTTGGTCCCCCCACAGCCAGCCAGCCGCGCACCTGCCGCGCTTCGGGCCGAGGGCCACGCAGCCCAGGCACGCACGCGCCCCAGCCCACGCCGGGGGCCGAGCGAGGGAATCTGGGGCCCAGAGGGGATCCCCCCGCGCCCCAGCAGCACACCAGCAGGCCGCCGCGCAAGGCGCCGCAACTCGCGGGCGCCCGCGCCCGCCGGTGGGGCAGCGCAGCCCCGTGGGGCGGACCCACGGCCCCCCAGGCGCAGACCTTGTGGCCCCTGGACTGCGCATGCGCGGCCTGCCGAGCTCCGCGGTGAGGACCTGGTTCGAGGCTGGGCGGGACGGACCGCGCGCCTGGGTCCCCGAGAGCTGAGAGGGGCCGGTCCGCGCTCCGCCTGGCGGCCGGGGGGGCTGCCCGGGGGGCTGCCAGCCCAGGCGCTGGACCCTTAGGGCGCCTGGAGGCGGCCGCCAACGTCTCCGGCCATACCACCCTGAACGCGCCCGATCTCGTGGGATCTGGGAAGCTAAGCAGGGTCGGGCCCGGTTAGTACTTGGATGGGAGACCGCCTGGGAATACCGGGTGCTGCAGGCTTTGGCCGCTCCTTTTTGGTTCCCCCACAGCCAGCCAGCTGCGCACCTGCCGCGCTTCGGGCCGAGGGCCACGCAGCCCAGGCACGCACGCGCCCCAGCCCACGCCGGGGGCCGAGCGAGGGAATCTGGGGCCCAGAGGGGATCCCCCCGCGCCCCAGCAGCACACCAGCAGGCCGCCGCGCAAGGCGCCGCAACTCGCGGGCGCCCGCGCCCGCCGGTGGGGCAGCGCAGCCCCGTGGGGCGGACCCACGGCCCCCCAGGCGCAGACCTTGTGGCCCCTGGACTGCGCATGCGCGGCCTGCCGAGCTCCGCGGTGAGGACCTGGTTCGAGGCTGGGCGGGACGGACCGCGCGCCTGGGTCCCCGAGAGCTGAGAGGGGCCGGTCCGCGCTCCGCCTGGCGGCCGGGGGGGCTGCCCGGGGGGCTGCCAGCCCAGGCGCTGGACCCTTAGGGCGCCTGGAGGCGGCCGCCAACGTCTCCGGCCATACCACCCTGAACGCGCCCGATCTCGTGGGATCTGGGAAGCTAAGCAGGGTCGGGCCCGGTTAGTACTTGGATGGGAGACCGCCTGGGAATACCGGGTGCTGCAGGCTTTGGCCGCTCCTTTTTGGTCCCCCCACAGCCAGCCAGCCGCGCACCTGCCGCGCTTCGGGCCGAGGGCCACGCAGCCCAGGCACGCACGCGCCCCAGCCCACGCCGGGGGCCGAGCGAGGGAATCTGGGGCCCAGAGGGGATCCCCCCGCGCCCCAGCAGCACACCAGCAGGCCGCCGCGCAAGGCGCCGCAACTCGCGGGCGCCCGCGCCCGCCGGTGGGGCAGCGCAGCCCCGTGGGGCGGACCCACGGCCCCCCAGGCGCAGACCTTGTGGCCCCTGGACTGCGCATGCGCGGCCTGCCGAGCTCCGCGGTGAGGACCTGGTTCGAGGCTGGGCGGGACGGACCGCGCGCCTGGGTCCCCGAGAGCTGAGAGGGGCCGGTCCGCGCTCCGCCTGGCGGCCGGGGGGGCTGCCCGGGGGGCTGCCAGCCCAGGCGCTGGACCCTTAGGGCGCCTGGAGGCGGCCGCCAACGTCTCCGGCCATACCACCCTGAACGCGCCCGATCTCGTGGGATCTGGGAAGCTAAGCAGGGTCGGGCCCGGTTAGTACTTGGATGGGAGACCGCCTGGGAATACCGGGTGCTGCAGGCTTTGGCCGCTCCTTTTTGGTCCCCCCACAGCCAGCCAGCCGCGCACCTGCCGCGCTTCGGGCCGAGGGCCACGCAGCCCAGGCACGCACGCGCCCCAGCCCACGCCGGGGGCCGAGCGAGGGAATCTGGGGCCCAGAGGGGATCCCCCCGCGCCCCAGCAGCACACCAGCAGGCCGCCGCGCAAGGCGCCGCAACTCGCGGGCGCCCGCGCCCGCCGGTGGGGCAGCGCAGCCCCGTGGGGCGGACCCACGGCCCCCCAGGCGCAGACCTTGTGGCCCCTGGACTGCGCATGCGCGGCCTGCCGAGCTCCGCGGTGAGGACCTGGTTCGAGGCTGGGCGGGACGGACCGCGCGCCTGGGTCCCCGAGAGCTGAGAGGGGCCGGTCCGCGCTCCGCCTGGCGGCCGGGGGGGCTGCCCGGGGGGCTGCCAGCCCAGGCGCTGGACCCTTAGGGCGCCTGGAGGCGGCCGCCAACGTCTCCGGCCATACCACCCTGAACGCGCCCGATCTCGTGGGATCTGGGAAGCTAAGCAGGGTCGGGCCCGGTTAGTACTTGGATGGGAGACCGCCTGGGAATACCGGGTGCTGCAGGCTTTGGCCGCTCCTTTTTGGTCCCCCCACAGCCAGCCAGCTGCGCACCTGCCGCGCTTCGGGCCGAGGGCCACGCAGCCCAGGCACGCACGCGCCCCAGCCCACGCCGGGGGCCGAGCGAGGGAATCTGGGGCCCAGAGGGGATCCCCCCGCGCCCCAGCAGCACACCAGCAGGCCGCCGCGCAAGGCGCCGCAACTCGCGGGCGCCCGCGCCCGCCGGTGGGGCAGCGCAGCCCCGTGGGGCGGACCCACGGCCCCCCAGGCGCAGACCTTGTGGCCCCTGGACTGCGCATGCGCGGCCTGCCGAGCTCCGCGGTGAGGACCTGGTTCGAGGCTGGGCGGGACGGACCGCGCGCCTGGGTCCCCGAGAGCTGAGAGGGGCCGGTCCGCGCTCCGCCTGGCGGCCGGGGGGGCTGCCCGGGGGGCTGCCAGCCCAGGCGCTGGACCCTTAGGGCGCCTGGAGGCGGCCGCCAACGTCTCCGGCCATACCACCCTGAACGCGCCCGATCTCGTGGGATCTGGGAAGCTAAGCAGGGTCGGGCCCGGTTAGTACTTGGATGGGAGACCGCCTGGGAATACCGGGTGCTGCAGGCTTTGGCCGCTCCTTTTTGGTCCCCCCACAGCCAGCCAGCCGCGCACCTGCCGCGCTTCGGGCCGAGGGCCACGCAGCCCAGGCACGCACGCGCCCCAGCCCACGCCGGGGGCCGAGCGAGGGAATCTGGGGCCCAGAGGGGATCCCCCCGCGCCCCAGCAGCACACCAGCAGGCCGCCGCGCAAGGCGCCGCAACTCGCGGGCGCCCGCGCCCGCCGGTGGGGCAGCGCAGCCCCGTGGGGCGGACCCACGGCCCCCCAGGCGCAGACCTTGTGGCCCCTGGACTGCGCATGCGCGGCCTGCCGAGCTCCGCGGTGAGGACCTGGTTCGAGGCTGGGCGGGACGGACCGCGCGCCTGGGTCCCCGAGAGCTGAGAGGGGCCGGTCCGCGCTCCGCCTGGCGGCCGGGGGGGCTGCCCGGGGGGCTGCCAGCCCAGGCGCTGGACCCTTAGGGCGCCTGGAGGCGGCCGCCAACGTCTCCGGCCATACCACCCTGAACGCGCCCGATCTCGTGGGATCTGGGAAGCTAAGCAGGGTCGGGCCCGGTTAGTACTTGGATGGGAGACCGCCTGGGAATACCGGGTGCTGCAGGCTTTGGCCGCTCCTTTTTGGTCCCCCCACAGCCAGCCAGCTGCGCACCTGCCGCGCTTCGGGCCGAGGGCCACGCAGCCCAGGCACGCACGCGCCCCAGCCCACGCCGGGGGCCGAGCGAGGGAATCTGGGGCCCAGAGGGGATCCCCCCGCGCCCCAGCAGCACACCAGCAGGCCGCCGCGCAAGGCGCCGCAACTCGCGGGCGCCCGCGCCCGCCGGTGGGGCAGCGCAGCCCCGTGGGGCGGACCCACGGCCCCCCAGGCGCAGACCTTGTGGCCCCTGGACTGCGCATGCGCGGCCTGCCGAGCTCCGCGGTGAGGACCTGGTTCGAGGCTGGGCGGGACGGACCGCGCGCCTGGGTCCCCGAGAGCTGAGAGGGGCCGGTCCGCGCTCCGCCTGGCGGCCGGGGGGGCTGCCCGGGGGGCTGCCAGCCCAGGCGCTGGACCCTTAGGGCGCCTGGAGGCGGCCGCCAACGTCTCCGGCCATACCACCCTGAACGCGCCCGATCTCGTGGGATCTGGGAAGCTAAGCAGGGTCGGGCCCGGTTAGTACTTGGATGGGAGACCGCCTGGGAATACCGGGTGCTGCAGGCTTTGGCCGCTCCTTTTTGGTCCCCCCACAGCCAGCCAGCCGCGCACCTGCCGCGCTTCGGGCCGAGGGCCACGCAGCCCAGGCACGCACGCGCCCCAGCCCACGCCGGGGGCCGAGCGAGGGAATCTGGGGCCCAGAGGGGATCCCCCCGCGCCCCAGCAGCACACCAGCAGGCCGCCGCGCAAGGCGCCGCAACTCGCGGGCGCCCGCGCCCGCCGGTGGGGCAGCGCAGCCCCGTGGGGCGGACCCACGGCCCCCCAGGCGCAGACCTTGTGGCCCCTGGACTGCGCATGCGCGGCCTGCCGAGCTCCGCGGTGAGGACCTGGTTCGAGGCTGGGCGGGACGGACCGCGCGCCTGGGTCCCCGAGAGCTGAGAGGGGCCGGTCCGCGCTCCGCCTGGCGGCCGGGGGGGCTGCCCGGGGGGCTGCCAGCCCAGGCGCTGGACCCTTAGGGCGCCTGGAGGCGGCCGCCAACGTCTCCGGCCATACCACCCTGAACGCGCCCGATCTCGTGGGATCTGGGAAGCTAAGCAGGGTCGGGCCCGGTTAGTACTTGGATGGGAGACCGCCTGGGAATACCGGGTGCTGCAGGCTTTGGCCGCTCCTTTTTGGTCCCCCCACAGCCAGCCAGCCGCGCACCTGCCGCGCTTCGGGCCGAGGGCCACGCAGCCCAGGCACGCACGCGCCCCAGCCCACGCCGGGGGCCGAGCGAGGGAATCTGGGGCCCAGAGGGGATCCCCCCACGCCCCAGCAGCACACCAGCAGGCCGCCGCCGCGCAAGGCGCCGCAACTCGCGGGCGCCCGCGCCCGCCGGTGGGGCAGCGCAGCCCCGTGGGGCGGACCCACGGCCCCCCAGGCGCAGACCTTGTGGCCCCTGGACTGCGCATGCGCGGCCTGCCGAGCTCCGCGGTGAGGACCTGGTTCGAGGCTGGGCGGGACGGACCGCGCGCCTGGGTCCCCGAGAGCTGAGAGGGGCCGGTCCGCGCTCCGCCTGGCGGCCGGGGGGGCTGCCCGGGGGGCTGCCAGCCCAGGCGCTGGACCCTTAGGGCGCCTGGAGGCGGCCGCCAACGTCTCCGGCCATACCACCCTGAACGCGCCCGATCTCGTGGGATCTGGGAAGCTAAGCAGGGTCGGGCCCGGTTAGTACTTGGATGGGAGACCGCCTGGGAATACCGGGTGCTGCAGGCTTTGGCCGCTCCTTTTTGGTCCCCCCACAGCCAGCCAGCCGCGCACCTGCCGCGCTTCGGGCCGAGGGCCACGCAGCCCAGGCACGCACGCGCCCCAGCCCACGCCGGGGGCCGAGCGAGGGAATCTGGGGCCCAGAGGGGATCCCCCCGCGCCCCAGCAGCACACCAGCAGGCCGCCGCGCAAGGCGCCGCAACTCGCGGGCGCCCGCGCCCGCCGGTGGGGCAGCGCAGCCCCGTGGGGCGGACCCACGGCCCCCCAGGCGCAGACCTTGTGGCCCCTGGACTGCGCATGCGCGGCCTGCCGAGCTCCGCGGTGAGGACCTGGTTCGAGGCTGGGCGGGACGGACCGCGCGCCTGGGTCCCCGAGAGCTGAGAGGGGCCGGTCCGCGCTCCGCCTGGCGGCCGGGGGGGCTGCCCGGGGGGCTGCCAGCCCAGGCGCTGGACCCTTAGGGCGCCTGGAGGCGGCCGCCAACGTCTCCGGCCATACCACCCTGAACGCGCCCGATCTCGTGGGATCTGGGAAGCTAAGCAGGGTCGGGCCCGGTTAGTACTTGGATGGGAGACCGCCTGGGAATACCGGGTGCTGCAGGCTTTGGCCGCTCCTTTTTGGTCCCCCCACAGCCAGCCAGCTGCGCACCTGCCGCGCTTCGGGCCGAGGGCCACGCAGCCCAGGCACGCACGCGCCCCAGCCCACGCCGGGGGCCGAGCGAGGGAATCTGGGGCCCAGAGGGGATCCCCCCGCGCCCCAGCAGCACACCAGCAGGCCGCCGCGCAAGGCGCCGCAACTCGCGGGCGCCCGCGCCCGCCGGTGGGGCAGCGCAGCCCCGTGGGGCGGACCCACGGCCCCCCAGGCGCAGACCTTGTGGCCCCTGGACTGCGCATGCGCGGCCTGCCGAGCTCCGCGGTGAGGACCTGGTTCGAGGCTGGGCGGGACGGACCGCGCGCCTGGGTCCCCGAGAGCTGAGAGGGGCCGGTCCGCGCTCCGCCTGGCGGCCGGGGGGGCTGCCCGGGGGGCTGCCAGCCCAGGCGCTGGACCCTTAGGGCGCCTGGAGGCGGCCGCCAACGTCTCCGGCCATACCACCCTGAACGCGCCCGATCTCGTGGGATCTGGGAAGCTAAGCAGGGTCGGGCCCGGTTAGTACTTGGATGGGAGACCGCCTGGGAATACCGGGTGCTGCAGGCTTTGGCCGCTCCTTTTTGGTCCCCCCACAGCCAGCCAGCCGCGCACCTGCCGCGCTTCGGGCCGAGGGCCACGCAGCCCAGGCACGCACGCGCCCCAGCCCACGCCGGGGGCCGAGCGAGGGAATCTGGGGCCCAGAGGGGATCCCCCCGCGCCCCAGCAGCACACCAGCAGGCCGCCGCGCAAGGCGCCGCAACTCGCGGGCGCCCGCGCCCGCCGGTGGGGCAGCGCAGCCCCGTGGGGCGGACCCACGGCCCCCCAGGCGCAGACCTTGTGGCCCCTGGACTGCGCATGCGCGGCCTGCCGAGCTCCGCGGTGAGGACCTGGTTCGAGGCTGGGCGGGACGGACCGCGCGCCTGGGTCCCCGAGAGCTGAGAGGGGCCGGTCCGCGCTCCGCCTGGCGGCCGGGGGGGCTGCCCGGGGGGCTGCCAGCCCAGGCGCTGGACCCTTAGGGCGCCTGGAGGCGGCCGCCAACGTCTCCGGCCATACCACCCTGAACGCGCCCGATCTCGTGGGATCTGGGAAGCTAAGCAGGGTCGGGCCCGGTTAGTACTTGGATGGGAGACCGCCTGGGAATACCGGGTGCTGCAGGCTTTGGCCGCTCCTTTTTGGTCCCCCCACAGCCAGCCAGCCGCGCACCTGCCGCGCTTCGGGCCGAGGGCCACGCAGCCCAGGCACGCACGCGCCCCAGCCCACGCCGGGGGCCGAGCGAGGGAATCTGGGGCCCAGAGGGGATCCCCCCGCGCCCCAGCAGCACACCAGCAGGCCGCCGCGCAAGGCGCCGCAACTCGCGGGCGCCCGCGCCCGCCGGTGGGGCAGCGCAGCCCCGTGGGGCGGACCCACGGCCCCCCAGGCGCAGACCTTGTGGCCCCTGGACTGCGCATGCGCGGCCTGCCGAGCTCCGCGGTGAGGACCTGGTTCGAGGCTGGGCGGGACGGACCGCGCGCCTGGGTCCCCGAGAGCTGAGAGGGGCCGGTCCGCGCTCCGCCTGGCGGCCGGGGGGGCTGCCCGGGGGGCTGCCAGCCCAGGCGCTGGACCCTTAGGGCGCCTGGAGGCGGCCGCCAACGTCTCCGGCCATACCACCCTGAACGCGCCCGATCTCGTGGGATCTGGGAAGCTAAGCAGGGTCGGGCCCGGTTAGTACTTGGATGGGAGACCGCCTGGGAATACCGGGTGCTGCAGGCTTTGGCCGCTCCTTTTTGGTCCCCCCACAGCCAGCCAGCCGCGCACCTGCCGCGCTTCGGGCCGAGGGCCACGCAGCCCAGGCACGCACGCGCCCCAGCCCACGCCGGGGGCCGAGCGAGGGAATCTGGGGCCCAGAGGGGATCCCCCCGCGCCCCAGCAGCACACCAGCAGGCCGCCGCGCAAGGCGCCGCAACTCGCGGGCGCCCGCGCCCGCCGGTGGGGCAGCGCAGCCCCGTGGGGCGGACCCACGGCCCCCCAGGCGCAGACCTTGTGGCCCCTGGACTGCGCATGCGCGGCCTGCCGAGCTCCGCGGTGAGGACCTGGTTCGAGGCTGGGCGGGACGGACCGCGCGCCTGGGTCCCCGAGAGCTGAGAGGGGCCGGTCCGCGCTCCGCCTGGCGGCCGGGGGGGCTGCCCGGGGGGCTGCCAGCCCAGGCGCTGGACCCTTAGGGCGCCTGGAGGCGGCCGCCAACGTCTCCGGCCATACCACCCTGAACGCGCCCAATCTCGTGGGATCTGGGAAGGTAAGCAGGGTCGGGCCCGGTTAGTACTTGGATGGGAGACCGCCTGGGAATACCGGGTGCTGCAGGCTTTGGCCGCTCCTTTTTGGTCCCCCCACAGCCAGCCAGCCGCGCACCTGCCGCGCTTCGGGCCGAGGGCCACGCAGCCCAGGCACGCACGCGCCCCAGCCCACGCCGGGGGCCGAGCGAGGGAATCTGGGGCCCAGAGGGGATCCCCCCGCGCCCCAGCAGCACACCAGCAGGCCGCCGCGCAAGGCGCCGCAACTCGCGGGCGCCCGCGCCCGCCGGTGGGGCAGCGCAGCCCCGTGGGGCGGACCCACGGCCCCCCAGGCGCAGACCTTGTGGCCCCTGGACTGCGCATGCGCGGCCTGCCGAGCTCCGCGGTGAGGACCTGGTTCGAGGCTGGGCGGGACGGACCGCGCGCCTGGGTCCCCGAGAGCTGAGAGGGGCCGGTCCGCGCTCCGCCTGGCGGCCGGGGGGGCTGCCCGGGGGGCTGCCAGCCCAGGCGCTGGACCCTTAGGGCGCCTGGAGGCGGCCGCCAACGTCTCCGGCCATACCACCCTGAACGCGCCCGATCTCGTGGGATCTGGGAAGCTAAGCAGGGTCGGGCCCGGTTAGTACTTGGATGGGAGACCGCCTGGGAATACCGGGTGCTGCAGGCTTTGGCCGCTCCTTTTTGGTCCCCCCACAGCCAGCCAGCCGCGCACCTGCCGCGCTTCGGGCCGAGGGCCACGCAGCCCAGGCACGCACGCGCCCCAGCCCACGCCGGGGGCCGAGCGAGGGAATCTGGGGCCCAGAGGGGATCCCCCCGCGCCCCAGCAGCACACCAGCAGGCCGCCGCGCAAGGCGCCGCAACTCGCGGGCGCCCGCGCCCGCCGGTGGGGCAGCGCAGCCCCGTGGGGCGGACCCACGGCCCCCCAGGCGCAGACCTTGTGGCCCCTGGACTGCGCATGCGCGGCCTGCCGAGCTCCGCGGTGAGGACCTGGTTCGAGGCTGGGCGGGACGGACCGCGCGCCTGGGTCCCCGAGAGCTGAGAGGGGCCGGTCCGCGCTCCGCCTGGCGGCCGGGGGGGCTGCCCGGGGGGCTGCCAGCCCAGGCGCTGGACCCTTAGGGCGCCTGGAGGCGGCCGCCAACGTCTCCGGCCATACCACCCTGAACGCGCCCGATCTCGTGGGATCTGGGAAGCTAAGCAGGGTCGGGCCCGGTTAGTACTTGGATGGGAGACCGCCTGGGAATACCGGGTGCTGCAGGCTTTGGCCGCTCCTTTTTGGTCCCCCCACAGCCAGCCAGCCGCGCACCTGCCGCGCTTCGGGCCGAGGGCCACGCAGCCCAGGCACGCACGCGCCCCAGCCCACGCCGGGGGCCGAGCGAGGGAATCTGGGGCCCAGAGGGGATCCCCCCGCGCCCCAGCAGCACACCAGCAGGCCGCCGCGCAAGGCGCCGCAACTCGCGGGCGCCCGCGCCCGCCGGTGGGGCAGCGCAGCCCCGTGGGGCGGACCCACGGCCCCCCAGGCGCAGACCTTGTGGCCCCTGGACTGCGCATGCGCGGCCTGCCGAGCTCCGCGGTGAGGACCTGGTTCGAGGCTGGGCGGGACGGACCGCGCGCCTGGGTCCCCGAGAGCTGAGAGGGGCCGGTCCGCGCTCCGCCTGGCGGCCGGGGGGGCTGCCCGGGGGGCTGCCAGCCCAGGCGCTGGACCCTTAGGGCGCCTGGAGGCGGCCGCCAACGTCTCCGGCCATACCACCCTGAACGCGCCCGATCTCGTGGGATCTGGGAAGCTAAGCAGGGTCGGGCCCGGTTAGTACTTGGATGGGAGACCGCCTGGGAATACCGGGTGCTGCAGGCTTTGGCCGCTCCTTTTTGGTCCCCCCACAGCCAGCCAGCCGCGCACCTGCCGCGCTTCGGGCCGAGGGCCACGCAGCCCAGGCACGCACGCGCCCCAGCCCACGCCGGGGGCCGAGCGAGGGAATCTGGGGCCCAGAGGGGATCCCCCCGCGCCCCAGCAGCACACCAGCAGGCCGCCGCGCAAGGCGCCGCAACTCGCGGGCGCCCGCGCCCGCCGGTGGGGCAACGCAGCCCCGTGGGGCGGACCCACGGCCCCCCAGGCGCAGACCTTGTGGCCCCTGGACTGCGCATGCGCGGCCTGCCGAGCTCCGCGGTGAGGACCTGGTTCGAGGCTGGGCGGGACGGACCGCGCGCCTGGGTCCCCGAGAGCTGAGAGGGGCCGGTCCGCGCTCCGCCTGGCGGCCGGGGGGGCTGCCCGGGGGGCTGCCAGCCCAGGCGCTGGACCCTTAGGGCGCCTGGAGGCGGCCGCCAACGTCTCCGGCCATACCACCCTGAACGCGCCCGATCTCGTGGGATCTGGGAAGCTAAGCAGGGTCGGGCCCGGTTAGTACTTGGATGGGAGACCGCCTGGGAATACCGGGTGCTGCAGGCTTTGGCCGCTCCTTTTTGGTCCCCCCACAGCCAGCCAGCTGCGCACCTGCCGCGCTTCGGGCCGAGGGCCACGCAGCCCAGGCACGCACGCGCCCCAGCCCACGCCGGGGGCCGAGCGAGGGAATCTGGGGCCCAGAGGGGATCCCCCCGCGCCCCAGCAGCACACCAGCAGGCCGCCGCGCAAGGCGCCGCAACTCGCGGGCGCCCGCGCCCGCCGGTGGGGCAGCGCAGCCCCGTGGGGCGGACCCACGGCCCCCCAGGCGCAGACCTTGTGGCCCCTGGACTGCGCATGCGCGGCCTGCCGAGCTCCGCGGTGAGGACCTGGTTCGAGGCTGGGCGGGACGGACCGCGCGCCTGGGTCCCCGAGAGCTGAGAGGGGCCGGTCCGCGCTCCGCCTGGCGGCCGGGGGGGCTGCCCGGGGGGCTGCCAGCCCAGGCGCTGGACCCTTAGGGCGCCTGGAGGCGGCCGCCAACGTCTCCGGCCATACCACCCTGAACGCGCCCGATCTCGTGGGATCTGGGAAGCTAAGCAGGGTCGGGCCCGGTTAGTACTTGGATGGGAGACCGCCTGGGAATACCGGGTGCTGCAGGCTTTGGCCGCTCCTTTTTGGTCCCCCCACAGCCAGCCAGCCGCGCACCTGCCGCGCTTCGGGCCGAGGGCCACGCAGCCCAGGCACGCACGCGCCCCAGCCCACGCCGGGGGCCGAGCGAGGGAATCTGGGGCCCAGAGGGGATCCCCCCGCGCCCCAGCAGCACACCAGCAGGCCGCCGCGCAAGGCGCCGCAACTCGCGGGCGCCCGCGCCCGCCGGTGGGGCAGCGCAGCCCCGTGGGGCGGACCCACGGCCCCCCAGGCGCAGACCTTGTGGCCCCTGGACTGCGCATGCGCGGCCTGCCGAGCTCCGCGGTGAGGACCTGGTTCGAGGCTGGGCGGGACGGACCGCGCGCCTGGGTCCCCGAGAGCTGAGAGGGGCCGGTCCGCGCTCCGCCTGGCGGCCGGGGGGGCTGCCCGGGGGGCTGCCAGCCCAGGCGCTGGACCCTTAGGGCGCCTGGAGGCGGCCGCCAACGTCTCCGGCCATACCACCCTGAACGCGCCCGATCTCGTGGGATCTGGGAAGCTAAGCAGGGTCGGGCCCGGTTAGTACTTGGATGGGAGACCGCCTGGGAATACCGGGTGCTGCAGGCTTTGGCCGCTCCTTTTTGGTCCCCCCACAGCCAGCCAGCCGCGCACCTGCCGCGCTTCGGGCCGAGGGCCACGCAGCCCAGGCACGCACGCGCCCCAGCCCACGCCGGGGGCCGAGCGAGGGAATCTGGGGCCCAGAGGGGATCCCCCCGCGCCCCAGCAGCACACCAGCAGGCCGCCGCGCAAGGCGCCGCAACTCGCGGGCGCCCGCGCCCGCCGGTGGGGCAGCGCAGCCCCGTGGGGCGGACCCACGGCCCCCCAGGCGCAGACCTTGTGGCCCCTGGACTGCGCATGCGCGGCCTGCCGAGCTCCGCGGTGAGGACCTGGTTCGAGGCTGGGCGGGACGGACCGCGCGCCTGGGTCCCCGAGAGCTGAGAGGGGCCGGTCCGCGCTCCGCCTGGCGGCCGGGGGGGCTGCCCGGGGGGCTGCCAGCCCAGGCGCTGGACCCTTAGGGCGCCTGGAGGCGGCCGCCAACGTCTCCGGCCATACCACCCTGAACGCGCCCGATCTCGTGGGATCTGGGAAGCTAAGCAGGGTCGGGCCCGGTTAGTACTTGGATGGGAGACCGCCTGGGAATACCGGGTGCTGCAGGCTTTGGCCGCTCCTTTTTGGTCCCCCCACAGCCAGCCAGCCGCGCACCTGCCGCGCTTCGGGCCGAGGGCCACGCAGCCCAGGCACGCACGCGCCCCAGCCCACGCCGGGGGCCGAGCGAGGGAATCTGGGGCCCAGAGGGGATCCCCCCGTGCCCCAGCAGCACACCAGCAGGCCGCCGCGCAAGGCGCCGCAACTCGCGGGCGCCCGCGCCCGCCGGTGGGGCAGCGCAGCCCCGTGGGGCGGACCCACGGCCCCCCAGGCGCAGACCTTGTGGCCCCTGGACTGCGCATGCGCGGCCTGCCGAGCTCCGCGGTGAGGACCTGGTTCGAGGCTGGGCGGGACGGACCGCGCGCCTGGGTCCCCGAGAGCTGAGAGGGGCCGGTCCGCGCTCCGCCTGGCGGCCGGGGGGGCTGCCCGGGGGGCTGCCAGCCCAGGCGCTGGACCCTTAGGGCGCCTGGAGGCGGCCGCCAACGTCTCCGGCCATACCACCCTGAACGCGCCCGATCTCGTGGGATCTGGGAAGCTAAGCAGGGTCGGGCCCGGTTAGTACTTGGATGGGAGACCGCCTGGGAATACCGGGTGCTGCAGGCTTTGGCCGCTCCTTTTTGGTTCCCCCACAGCCAGCCAGCTGCGCACCTGCCGCGCTTCGGGCCGAGGGCCACGCAGCCCAGGCACGCACGCGCCCCAGCCCACGCCGGGGGCCGAGCGAGGGAATCTGGGGCCCAGAGGGGATCCCCCCGCGCCCCAGCAGCACACCAGCAGGCCGCCGCGCAAGGCGCCGCAACTCGCGGGCGCCCGCGCCCGCCGGTGGGGCAGCGCAGCCCCGTGGGGCGGACCCACGGCCCCCCAGGCGCAGACCTTGTGGCCCCTGGACTGCGCATGCGCGGCCTGCCGAGCTCCGCGGTGAGGACCTGGTTCGAGGCTGGGCGGGACGGACCGCGCGCCTGGGTCCCCGAGAGCTGAGAGGGGCCGGTCCGCGCTCCGCCTGGCGGCCGGGGGGGCTGCCCGGGGGGCTGCCAGCCCAGGCGCTGGACCCTTAGGGCGCCTGGAGGCGGCCGCCAACGTCTCCGGCCATACCACCCTGAACGCGCCCGATCTCGTGGGATCTGGGAAGCTAAGCAGGGTCGGGCCCGGTTAGTACTTGGATGGGAGACCGCCTGGGAATACCGGGTGCTGCAGGCTTTGGCCGCTCCTTTTTGGTCCCCCCACAGCCAGCCAGCCGCGCACCTGCCGCGCTTCGGGCCGAGGGCCACGCAGCCCAGGCACGCACGCGCCCCAGCCCACGCCGGGGGCCGAGCGAGGGAATCTGGGGCCCAGAGGGGATCCCCCCGCGCCCCAGCAGCACACCAGCAGGCCGCCGCGCAAGGCGCCGCAACTCGCGGGCGCCCGCGCCCGCCGGTGGGGCAGCGCAGCCCCGTGGGGCGGACCCACGGCCCCCCAGGCGCAGACCTTGTGGCCCCTGGACTGCGCATGCGCGGCCTGCCGAGCTCCGCGGTGAGGACCTGGTTCGAGGCTGGGCGGGACGGACCGCGCGCCTGGGTCCCCGAGAGCTGAGAGGGGCCGGTCCGCGCTCCGCCTGGCGGCCGGGGGGGCTGCCCGGGGGGCTGCCAGCCCAGGCGCTGGACCCTTAGGGCGCCTGGAGGCGGCCGCCAACGTCTCCGGCCATACCACCCTGAACGCGCCCGATCTCGTGGGATCTGGGAAGCTAAGCAGGGTCGGGCCCGGTTAGTACTTGGATGGGAGACCGCCTGGGAATACCGGGTGCTGCAGGCTTTGGCCGCTCCTTTTTGGTCCCCCCACAGCCAGCCAGCCGCGCACCTGCCGCGCTTCGGGCCGAGGGCCACGCAGCCCAGGCACGCACGCGCCCCAGCCCACGCCGGGGGCCGAGCGAGGGAATCTGGGGCCCAGAGGGGATCCCCCCGCGCCCCAGCAGCACACCAGCAGGCCGCCGCGCAAGGCGCCGCAACTCGCGGGCGCCCGCGCCCGCCGGTGGGGCAGCGCAGCCCCGTGGGGCGGACCCACGGCCCCCCAGGCGCAGACCTTGTGGCCCCTGGACTGCGCATGCGCGGCCTGCCGAGCTCCGCGGTGAGGACCTGGTTCGAGGCTGGGCGGGACGGACCGCGCGCCTGGGTCCCCGAGAGCTGAGAGGGGCCGGTCCGCGCTCCGCCTGGCGGCCGGGGGGGCTGCCCGGGGGGCTGCCAGCCCAGGCGCTGGACCCTTAGGGCGCCTGGAGGCGGCCGCCAACGTCTCCGGCCATACCACCCTGAACGCGCCCGATCTCGTGGGATCTGGGAAGCTAAGCAGGGTCGGGCCCGGTTAGTACTTGGATGGGAGACCGCCTGGGAATACCGGGTGCTGCAGGCTTTGGCCGCTCCTTTTTGGTTCCCCCACAGCCAGCCAGCTGCGCACCTGCCGCGCTTCGGGCCGAGGGCCACGCAGCCCAGGCACGCACGCGCCCCAGCCCACGCCGGGGGCCGAGCGAGGGAATCTGGGGCCCAGAGGGGATCCCCCCGCGCCCCAGCAGCACACCAGCAGGCCGCCGCGCAAGGCGCCGCAACTCGCGGGCGCCCGCGCCCGCCGGTGGGGCAGCGCAGCCCCGTGGGGCGGACCCACGGCCCCCCAGGCGCAGACCTTGTGGCCCCTGGACTGCGCATGCGCGGCCTGCCGAGCTCCGCGGTGAGGACCTGGTTCGAGGCTGGGCGGGACGGACCGCGCGCCTGGGTCCCCGAGAGCTGAGAGGGGCCGGTCCGCGCTCCGCCTGGCGGCCGGGGGGGCTGCCCGGGGGGCTGCCAGCCCAGGCGCTGGACCCTTAGGGCGCCTGGAGGCGGCCGCCAACGTCTCCGGCCATACCACCCTGAACGCGCCCGATCTCGTGGGATCTGGGAAGCTAAGCAGGGTCGGGCCCGGTTAGTACTTGGATGGGAGACCGCCTGGGAATACCGGGTGCTGCAGGCTTTGGCCGCTCCTTTTTGGTCCCCCCACAGCCAGCCAGCCGCGCACCTGCCGCGCTTCGGGCCGAGGGCCACGCAGCCCAGGCACGCACGCGCCCCAGCCCACGCCGGGGGCCGAGCGAGGGAATCTGGGGCCCAGAGGGGATCCCCCCGCGCCCCAGCAGCACACCAGCAGGCCGCCGCGCAAGGCGCCGCAACTCGCGGGCGCCCGCGCCCGCCGGTGGGGCAGCGCAGCCCCGTGGGGCGGACCCACGGCCCCCCAGGCGCAGACCTTGTGGCCCCTGGACTGCGCATGCGCGGCCTGCCGAGCTCCGCGGTGAGGACCTGGTTCGAGGCTGGGCGGGACGGACCGCGCGCCTGGGTCCCCGAGAGCTGAGAGGGGCCGGTCCGCGCTCCGCCTGGCGGCCGGGGGGGCTGCCCGGGGGGCTGCCAGCCCAGGCGCTGGACCCTTAGGGCGCCTGGAGGCGGCCGCCAACGTCTCCGGCCATACCACCCTGAACGCGCCCGATCTCGTGGGATCTGGGAAGCTAAGCAGGGTCGGGCCCGGTTAGTACTTGGATGGGAGACCGCCTGGGAATACCGGGTGCTGCAGGCTTTGGCCGCTCCTTTTTGGTCCCCCCACAGCCAGCCAGCCGCGCACCTGCCGCGCTTCGGGCCGAGGGCCACGCAGCCCAGGCACGCACGCGCCCCAGCCCACGCCGGGGGCCGAGCGAGGGAATCTGGGGCCCAGAGGGGATCCCCCCGCGCCCCAGCAGCACACCAGCAGGCCGCCGCGCAAGGCGCCGCAACTCGCGGGCGCCCGCGCCCGCCGGTGGGGCAGCGCAGCCCCGTGGGGCGGACCCACGGCCCCCCAGGCGCAGACCTTGTGGCCCCTGGACTGCGCATGCGCGGCCTGCCGAGCTCCGCGGTGAGGACCTGGTTCGAGGCTGGGCGGGACGGACCGCGCGCCTGGGTCCCCGAGAGCTGAGAGGGGCCGGTCCGCGCTCCGCCTGGCGGCCGGGGGGGCTGCCCGGGGGGCTGCCAGCCCAGGCGCTGGACCCTTAGGGCGCCTGGAGGCGGCCGCCAACGTCTCCGGCCATACCACCCTGAACGCGCCCGATCTCGTGGGATCTGGGAAGCTAAGCAGGGTCGGGCCCGGTTAGTACTTGGATGGGAGACCGCCTGGGAATACCGGGTGCTGCAGGCTTTGGCCGCTCCTTTTTGGTCCCCCCACAGCCAGCCAGCCGCGCACCTGCCGCGCTTCGGGCCGAGGGCCACGCAGCCCAGGCACGCACGCGCCCCAGCCCACGCCGGGGGCCGAGCGAGGGAATCTGGGGCCCAGAGGGGATCCCCCCGCGCCCCAGCAGCACACCAGCAGGCCGCCGCGCAAGGCGCCGCAACTCGCGGGCGCCCGCGCCCGCCGGTGGGGCAGCGCAGCCCCGTGGGGCGGACCCACGGCCCCCCAGGCGCAGACCTTGTGGCCCCTGGACTGCGCATGCGCGGCCTGCCGAGCTCCGCGGTGAGGACCTGGTTCGAGGCTGGGCGGGACGGACCGCGCGCCTGGGTCCCCGAGAGCTGAGAGGGGCCGGTCCGCGCTCCGCCTGGCGGCCGGGGGGGCTGCCCGGGGGGCTGCCAGCCCAGGCGCTGGACCCTTAGGGCGCCTGGAGGCGGCCGCCAACGTCTCCGGCCATACCACCCTGAACGCGCCCGATCTCGTGGGATCTGGGAAGCTAAGCAGGGTCGGGCCCGGTTAGTACTTGGATGGGAGACCGCCTGGGAATACCGGGTGCTGCAGGCTTTGGCCGCTCCTTTTTGGTCCCCCCACAGCCAGCCAGCCGCGCACCTGCCGCGCTTCGGGCCGAGGGCCACGCAGCCCAGGCACGCACGCGCCCCAGCCCACGCCGGGGGCCGAGCGAGGGAATCTGGGGCCCAGAGGGGATCCCCCCGCGCCCCAGCAGCACACCAGCAGGCCGCCGCGCAAGGCGCCGCAACTCGCGGGCGCCCGCGCCCGCCGGTGGGGCAGCGCAGCCCCGTGGGGCGGACCCACGGCCCCCCAGGCGCAGACCTTGTGGCCCCTGGACTGCGCATGCGCGGCCTGCCGAGCTCCGCGGTGAGGACCTGGTTCGAGGCTGGGCGGGACGGACCGCGCGCCTGGGTCCCCGAGAGCTGAGAGGGGCCGGTCCGCGCTCCGCCTGGCGGCCGGGGGGGCTGCCCGGGGGGCTGCCAGCCCAGGCGCTGGACCCTTAGGGCGCCTGGAGGCGGCCGCCAACGTCTCCGGCCATACCACCCTGAACGCGCCCGATCTCGTGGGATCTGGGAAGCTAAGCAGGGTCGGGCCCGGTTAGTACTTGGATGGGAGACCGCCTGGGAATACCGGGTGCTGCAGGCTTTGGCCGCTCCTTTTTGGTCCCCCCACAGCCAGCCAGCCGCGCACCTGCCGCGCTTCGGGCCGAGGGCCACGCAGCCCAGGCACGCACGCGCCCCAGCCCACGCCGGGGGCCGAGCGAGGGAATCTGGGGCCCAGAGGGGATCCCCCCGCGCCCCAGCAGCACACCAGCAGGCCGCCGCGCAAGGCGCCGCAACTCGCGGGCGCCCGCGCCCGCCGGTGGGGCAGCGCAGCCCCGTGGGGCGGACCCACGGCCCCCCAGGCGCAGACCTTGTGGCCCCTGGACTGCGCATGCGCGGCCTGCCGAGCTCCGCGGTGAGGACCTGGTTCGAGGCTGGGCGGGACGGACCGCGCGCCTGGGTCCCCGAGAGCTGAGAGGGGCCGGTCCGCGCTCCGCCTGGCGGCCGGGGGGGCTGCCCGGGGGGCTGCCAGCCCAGGCGCTGGACCCTTAGGGCGCCTGGAGGCGGCCGCCAACGTCTCCGGCCATACCACCCTGAACGCGCCCGATCTCGTGGGATCTGGGAAGCTAAGCAGGGTCGGGCCCGGTTAGTACTTGGATGGGAGACCGCCTGGGAATACCGGGTGCTGCAGGCTTTGGCCGCTCCTTTTTGGTCCCCCCACAGCCAGCCAGCCGCGCACCTGCCGCGCTTCGGGCCGAGGGCCACGCAGCCCAGGCACGCACGCGCCCCAGCCCACGCCGGGGGCCGAGCGAGGGAATCTGGGGCCCAGAGGGGATCCCCCCGCGCCCCAGCAGCACACCAGCAGGCCGCCGCGCAAGGCGCCGCAACTCGCGGGCGCCCGCGCCCGCCGGTGGGGCAGCGCAGCCCCGTGGGGCGGACCCACGGCCCCCCAGGCGCAGACCTTGTGGCCCCTGGACTGCGCATGCGCGGCCTGCCGAGCTCCGCGGTGAGGACCTGGTTCGAGGCTGGGCGGGACGGACCGCGCGCCTGGGTCCCCGAGAGCTGAGAGGGACCGGTCCGCGCTCCGCCTGGCGGCCGGGGGGGCTGCCCGGGGGGCTGCCAGCCCAGGCGCTGGACCCTTAGGGCGCCTGGAGGCGGCCGCCAACGTCTCCGGCCATACCACCCTGAACGCGCCCGATCTCGTGGGATCTGGGAAGCTAAGCAGGGTCGGGCCCGGTTAGTACTTGGATGGGAGACCGCCTGGGAATACCGGGTGCTGCAGGCTTTGGCCGCTCCTTTTTGGTCCCCCCACAGCCAGCCAGCTGCGCACCTGCCGCGCTTCGGGCCGAGGGCCACGCAGCCCAGGCACGCACGCGCCCCAGCCCACGCCGGGGGCCGAGCGAGGGAATCTGGGGCCCAGAGGGGATCCCCCCGCGCCCCAGCAGCACACCAGCAGGCCGCCGCGCAAGGCGCCGCAACTCGCGGGCGCCCGCGCCCGCCGGTGGGGCAGCGCAGCCCCGTGGGGCGGACCCACGGCCCCCCAGGCGCAGACCTTGTGGCCCCTGGACTGCGCATGCGCGGCCTGCCGAGCTCCGCGGTGAGGACCTGGTTCGAGGCTGGGCGGGACGGACCGCGCGCCTGGGTCCCCGAGAGCTGAGAGGGGCCGGTCCGCGCTCCGCCTGGCGGCCGGGGGGGCTGCCCGGGGGGCTGCCAGCCCAGGCGCTGGACCCTTAGGGCGCCTGGAGGCGGCCGCCAACGTCTCCGGCCATACCACCCTGAACGCGCCCGATCTCGTGGGATCTGGGAAGCTAAGCAGGGTCGGGCCCGGTTAGTACTTGGATGGGAGACCGCCTGGGAATACCGGGTGCTGCAGGCTTTGGCCGCTCCTTTTTGGTCCCCCCACAGCCAGCCAGCCGCGCACCTGCCGCGCTTCGGGCCGAGGGCCACGCAGCCCAGGCACGCACGCGCCCCAGCCCACGCCGGGGGCCGAGCGAGGGAATCTGGGGCCCAGAGGGGATCCCCCCGCGCCCCAGCAGCACACCAGCAGGCCGCCGCGCAAGGCGCCGCAACTCGCGGGCGCCCGCGCCCGCCGGTGGGGCAGCGCAGCCCCGTGGGGCGGACCCACGGCCCCCCAGGCGCAGACCTTGTGGCCCCTGGACTGCGCATGCGCGGCCTGCCGAGCTCCGCGGTGAGGACCTGGTTCGAGGCTGGGCGGGACGGACCGCGCGCCTGGGTCCCCGAGAGCTGAGAGGGACCGGTCCGCGCTCCGCCTGGCGGCCGGGGGGGCTGCCCGGGGGGCTGCCAGCCCAGGCGCTGGACCCTTAGGGCGCCTGGAGGCGGCCGCCAACGTCTCCGGCCATACCACCCTGAACGCGCCCGATCTCGTGGGATCTGGGAAGCTAAGCAGGGTCGGGCCCGGTTAGTACTTGGATGGGAGACCGCCTGGGAATACCGGGTGCTGCAGGCTTTGGCCGCTCCTTTTTGGTCCCCCCACAGCCAGCCAGCTGCGCACCTGCCGCGCTTCGGGCCGAGGGCCACGCAGCCCAGGCACGCACGCGCCCCAGCCCACGCCGGGGGCCGAGCGAGGGAATCTGGGGCCCAGAGGGGATCCCCCCGCGCCCCAGCAGCACACCAGCAGGCCGCCGCGCAAGGCGCCGCAACTCGCGGGCGCCCGCGCCCGCCGGTGGGGCAGCGCAGCCCCGTGGGGCGGACCCACGGCCCCCCAGGTGCAGACCTTGTGGCCCCTGGACTGCGCATGCGCGGCCTGCCGAGCTCCGCGGTGAGGACCTGGTTCGAGGCTGGGCGGGACGGACCGCGCGCCTGGGTCCCCGAGAGCTGAGAGGGGCCGGTCCGCGCTCCGCCTGGCGGCCGGGGGGGCTGCCCGGGGGGCTGCCAGCCCAGGCGCTGGACCCTTAGGGCGCCTGGAGGCGGCCGCCAACGTCTCCGGCCATACCACCCTGAACGCGCCCGATCTCGTGGGATCTGGAAAGCTAAGCAGGGTCGGGCCCGGTTAGTACTTGGATGGGAGACCGCCTGGGAATACCGGGTGCTGCAGGCTTTGGCCGCTCCTTTTTGGTCCCCCCACAGCCAGCCAGCTGCGCACCTGCCGCGCTTCGGGCCGAGGGCCACGCAGCCCAGGCACGCACGCGCCCCAGCCCACGCCGGGGGCCGAGCGAGGGAATCTGGGGCCCAGAGGGATCCCCCCGCGCCCCAGCAGCACACCAGCAGGCCGCCGCGCAAGGCGCCGCAACTCGCGGGCGCCCGCGCCCGCCGGTGGGGCAGCGCAGCCCCGTGGGGCGGACCCACGGCCCCCCAGGCGCAGACCTTGTGGCCCCTGGACTGCGCATGCGCGGCCTGCCGAGCTCCGCGGTGAGGACCTGGTTCGAGGCTGGGCGGGACGGACCGCGCGCCTGGGTCCCCGAGAGCTGAGAGGGGCCGGTCCGCGCTCCGCCTGGCGGCCGGGGGGGCTGCCCGGGGGGCTGCCAGCCCAGGCGCTGGACCCTTAGGGCGCCTGGAGGCGGCCGCCAACGTCTCCGGCCATACCACCCTGAACGCGCCCGATCTCGTGGGATCTGGGAAGCTAGGCAGGGTCGGGCCCGGTTAGTACTTGGATGGGAGACCGCCTGGGAATACCGGGTGCTGCAGGCTTTGGCCGCTCCTTTTTGGTTCCCCCACAGCCAGCCAGCTGCGCACCTGCCGCGCTTCGGGCCGAGGGCCACGCAGCCCAGGCACGCACGCGCCCCAGCCCACGCCGGGGCCGAGCGAGGGAATCTGGGGCCCAGAGGGGATCCCCCCGCGCCCCAGCAGCACACCAGCAGGCCGCCGCGCAAGGCGCCGCAACTCGCGGGCGCCCGCGCCCGCCGGTGGGGCAGCGCAGCCCCGTGGGGCGGACCCACGGCCCCCCAGGCGCAGACCTTGTGGCCCCTGGACTGCGCATGCGCGGCCTGCCGAGCTCCGCGGTGAGGACCTGGTTCGAGGCTGGGCGGGACGGACCGCGCGCCTGGGTCCCCGAGAGCTGAGAGGGGCCGGTCCGCGCTCCGCCTGGCGGCCGGGGGGGCTGCCCGGGGGGCTGCCAGCCCAGGCGCTGGACCCTTAGGGCGCCTGGAGGCGGCCGCCAACGTCTCCGGCCATACCACCCTGAACGCGCCCGATCTCGTGGGATCTGGGAAGCTAAGCAGGGTCGGGCCCGGTTAGTACTTGGATGGGAGACCGCCTGGGAATACCGGGTGCTGCAGCTTTGGCCGCTCCTTTTTGGTCCCCCCACAGCCAGCCAGCCGCGCACCTGCCGCGCTTCGGGCCGAGGGCCACGCAGCCCAGGCACGCACGCGCCCCAGCCCACGCCGGGGGCCGAGCGAGGGAATCTGGGGCCCAGAGGGGATCCCCCCGCGCCCCAGCAGCACACCAGCAGGCCGCCGCGCAAGGCGCCGCAACTCGCGGGCGCCCGCGCCCGCCGGTGGGGCAGCGCAGCCCCGTGGGGCGGACCCACGGCCCCCCAGGCGCAGACCTTGTGGCCCCTGGACTGCGCATGCGCGGCCTGCCGAGCTCCGCGGTGAGGACCTGGTTCGAGGCTGGGCGGGACGGACCGCGCGCCTGGGTCCCCGAGAGCTGAGAGGGGCCGGTCCGCGCTCCGCCTGGCGGCCGGGGGGGCTGCCCGGGGGGCTGCCAGCCCAGGCGCTGGACCCTTAGGGCGCCTGGAGGCGGCCGCCAACGTCTCCGGCCATACCACCCTGAACGCGCCCGATCTCGTGGGATCTGGGAAGCTAAGCAGGGTCGGGCCCGGTTAGTACTTGGATGGGAGACCGCCTGGGAATACCGGGTGCTGCAGGCTTTGGCCGCTCCTTTTTGGTCCCCCCACAGCCAGCCAGCCGCGCACCTGCCGCGCTTCGGGCCGAGGGCCACGCAGCCCAGGCACGCACGCGCCCCAGCCCACGCCGGGGGCCGAGCGAGGGAATCTGGGGCCCAGAGGGGATCCCCCCGCGCCCCAGCAGCACACCAGCAGGCCGCCGCGCAAGGCGCCGCAACTCGCGGGCGCCCGCGCCCGCCGGTGGGGCAGCGCAGCCCCGTGGGGCGGACCCACGGCCCCCCAGGCGCAGACCTTGTGGCCCCTGGACTGCGCATGCGCGGCCTGCCGAGCTCCGCGGTGAGGACCTGGTTCGAGGCTGGGCGGGACGGACCGCGCGCCTGGGTCCCCGAGAGCTGAGAGGGGCCGGTCCGCGCTCCGCCTGGCGGCCGGGGGGGCTGCCCGGGGGGCTGCCAGCCCAGGCGCTGGACCCTTAGGGCGCCTGGAGGCGGCCGCCAACGTCTCCGGCCATACTACCCTGAACGCGCCCGATCTCGTGGGATCTGGGAAGCTAAGCAGGGTCGGGCCCGGTTAGTACTTGGATGGGAGACCGCCTGGGAATACCGGGTGCTGCAGGCTTTGGCCGCTCCTTTTTGGTCCCCCCACAGCCAGCCAGCCGCGCACCTGCCGCGCTTCGGGCCGAGGGCCACGCAGCCCAGGCACGCACGCGCCCCAGCCCACGCCGGGGGCCGAGCGAGGGAATCTGGGGCCCAGAGGGGATCCCCCCGCGCCCCAGCAGCACACCAGCAGGCCGCCGCGCAAGGCGCCGCAACTCGCGGGCGCCCGCGCCCGCCGGTGGGGCAGCGCAGCCCCGTGGGGCGGACCCACGGCCCCCCAGGCGCAGACCTTGTGGCCCCTGGACTGCGCATGCGCGGCCTGCCGAGCTCCGCGGTGAGGACCTGGTTCGAGGCTGGGCGGGACGGACCGCGCGCCTGGGTCCCCGAGAGCTGAGAGGGGCCGGTCCGCGCTCCGCCTGGCGGCCGGGGGGGCTGCCCGGGGGGCTGCCAGCCCAGGCGCTGGACCCTTAGGGCGCCTGGAGGCGGCCGCCAACGTCTCCGGCCATACCACCCTGAACGCGCCCGATCTCGTGGGATCTGGGAAGCTAAGCAGGGTCGGGCCCGGTTAGTACTTGGATGGGAGACCGCCTGGGAATACCGGGTGCTGCAGGCTTTGGCCGCTCCTTTTTGGTCCCCCCACAGCCAGCCAGCCGCGCACCTGCCGCGCTTCGGGCCGAGGGCCACGCAGCCCAGGCACGCACGCGCCCCAGCCCACGCCGGGGGCCGAGCGAGGGAATCTGGGGCCCAGAGGGGATCCCCCGCGCCCCAGCAGCACACCAGCAGGCCGCCGCGCAAGGCGCCGCAACTCGCGGGCGCCCGCGCCCGCCGGTGGGGCAGCGCAGCCCCGTGGGGCGGACCCACGGCCCCCCCAGGCGCAGACCTTGTGGCCCCTGGACTGCGCATGCGCGGCCTGCCGAGCTCCGCGGTGAGGACCTGGTTCGAGGCTGGGCGGGACGGACCGCGCGCCTGGGTCCCCGAGAGCTGAGAGGGGCCGGTCCGCGCTCCGCCTGGCGGCCGGGGGGGCTGCCCGGGGGCTGCCAGCCCAGGCGCTGGACCCTTAGGGCGCCTGGAGGCGGCCGCCAACGTCTCCGGCCATACCACCCTGAACGCGCCCGATCTCGTGGGATCTGGGAAGCTAAGCAGGGTCGGGCCCGGTTAGTACTTGGATGGGAGACCGCCTGGGAATACCGGGTGCTGCAGGCTTTGGCCGCTCCTTTTTGGTCCCCCCACAGCCAGCCAGCCGCGCACCTGCCGCGCTTCGGGCCGAGGGCCACGCAGCCCAGGCACGCACGCGCCCCAGCCCACGCCGGGGGCCGAGCGAGGGAATCTGGGGCCCAGAGGGGATCCCCCCGCGCCCCAGCAGCACACCAGCAGGCCGCCGCGCAAGGCGCCGCAACTCGCGGGCGCCCGCGCCCGCCGGTGGGGCAGCGCAGCCCCGTGGGGCGGACCCACGGCCCCCCAGGCGCAGACCTTGTGGCCCCTGGACTGCGCATGCGCGGCCTGCCGAGCTCCGCGGTGAGGACCTGGTTCGAGGCTGGGCGGGACGGACCGCGCGCCTGGGTCCCCGAGAGCTGAGAGGGGCCGGTCCGCGCTCCGCCTGGCGGCCGGGGGGGCTGCCCGGGGGGCTGCCAGCCCAGGCGCTGGACCCTTAGGGCGCCTGGAGGCGGCCGCCAACGTCTCCGGCCATACCACCCTGAACGCGCCCGATCTCGTGGGATCTGGGAAGCTAAGCAGGGTCGGGCCCGGTTAGTACTTGGATGGGAGACCGCCTGGGAATACCGGGTGCTGCAGGCTTTGGCCGCTCCTTTTTGGTCCCCCCACAGCCAGCCAGCCGCGCACCTGCCGCGCTTCGGGCCGAGGGCCACGCAGCCCAGGCACGCACGCGCCCCAGCCCACGCCGGGGGCCGAGCGAGGGAATCTGGGGCCCAGAGGGGATCCCCCCGCGCCCCAGCAGCACACCAGCAGGCCGCCGCGCAAGGCGCCGCAACTCGCGGGCGCCCGCGCCCGCCGGTGGGGCAGCGCAGCCCCGTGGGGCGGACCCACGGCCCCCCAGGCGCAGACCTTGTGGCCCCTGGACTGCGCATGCGCGGCCTGCCGAGCTCCGCGGTGAGGACCTGGTTCGAGGCTGGGCGGGACGGACCGCGCGCCTGGGTCCCCGAGAGCTGAGA
>JBAWUJ010000218.1:0-52165 GCA_037176705.1 Molossus alvarezi
CGGCCAAAGCCTGCAGCACCCGGTATTCCCAGGCGGTCTCCCATCCAAGTACTAACCGGGCCCGACCCTGCTTAGCTTCCCAGATCCCACGAGATCGGGCGCGTTCAGGGTGGTATGGCCGGAGACGTTGGCGGCCGCCTCCAGGCGCCCTAAGGGTCCAGCGCCTGGGCTGGCAGCCCCCCGGGCAGCCCCCCGCGGCCGCCAGGCGGAGCGCGGACCGGCCCCTCTCAGCTCTCGGGGACCCAGGCGCGCGGTCCGTCCCGCCCAGCCTCGAACCAGGTCCTCACCGCGGAGCTCGGCAGGCCGCGCATGCGCAGTCCAGGGGCCGCAAGGTCTGCGCCTGGGGGGCCGTGGGTCCGCCCCACGGGGCTGCGCTGCCCCCCCGGCGGGCGCGGGCGCCCGCGAGTTGCGGCGCCTTGCGCGGCGGCCTGCTGGTGTGCTGCTGGGGCGTGGGGGGATCCCCTCTGGGCCCCAGATTCCCTCGCTCGGCCCCCGGCGTGGGCTGGGGCGCGTGCGTGCGTGGGCTGCGTGGCCCTCGGCCCGAAGCGCGGCAGGTGCGCAGCTGGCTGGCTGTGGGGGGACCAAAAAGGAGCGGCCAAAGCCTGCAGCACCCGGTATTCCCAGGCGGTCTCCCATCCAAGTACTAACCGGGCCCGACCCTGCTTAGCTTCCCAGATCCCACGAGATCGGGCGCGTTCAGGGTGGTATGGCCGGAGACGTTGGCGGCCGCCTCCAGGCGCCCTAAGGGTCCAGCGCCTGGGCTGGCAGCCCCCCGGGCAGCCCCCCGCGGCCGCCAGGCGGAGCGCGGACCGGCCCCTCTCAGCTCTCGGGGACCCAGGCGCGCGGTCCGTCCCGCCCAGCCTCGAACCAGGTCCTCACCGCGGAGCTCGGCAGGCCGCGCATGCGCAGTCCAGGGGCCGCAAGGTCTGCGCCTGGGGGGCCGTGGGTCCGCCCCACGGGGCTGCGCTGCCCCACCGGCGGGCGCGGGCGCCCGCGAGTTGCGGCGCCTTGCGCGGCGGCCTGCTGGTGTGCTGCTGGGGCGTGGGGGGATCCCCTCTGGGCCCCAGATTCCCTCGCTCGGGCCCCGGCGTGGGCTGGGGCGCGTGCGTGCGTGGGCTGCGTGGCCCTCGGCCCGAAGCGCGGCAGGTGCGCAGCTGGCTGGCTGTGGGGGGACCAAAAAGGAGCGGCCAAAGCCTGCAGCACCCGGTATTCCCAGGCGGTCTCCCATCCAAGTACTAACCGGGCCCGACCCTGCTTAGCTTCCCAGATCCCACGAGATCGGGCGCGTTCAGGGTGGTATGGCCGGAGACGTTGGCGGCCGCCTCCAGGCGCCCTAAGGGTCCAGCGCCTGGGCTGGCAGCCCCCCGGGCAGCCCCCCGCGGCCGCCAGGCGGAGCGCGGACCGGCCCCTCTCAGCTCTCGGGGACCCAGGCGCGCGGTCCGTCCCGCCCAGCCTCGAACCAGGTCCTCACCGCGGAGCTCGGCAGGCCGCGCATGCGCAGTCCAGGGGCCGCAAGGTCTGCGCCTGGGGGGCCGTGGGTCCGCCCCACGGGGCTGCGCTGCCCCACCGGCGGGCGCGGGCGCCCGCGAGTTGCGGCGCCTTGCGCGGCGGCCTGCTGGTGTGCTGCTGGGGCGTGGGGGGATCCCCTCTGGGCCCCAGATTCCCTCGCTCGGGCCCCGGCGTGGGCTGGGGCGCGTGCGTGCGTGGGCTGCGTGGCCCTCGGCCCGAAGCGCGGCAGGTGCGCAGCTGGCTGGCTGTGGGGGGACCAAAAAGGAGCGGCCAAAGCCTGCAGCACCCGGTATTCCCAGGCGGTCTCCCATCCAAGTACTAACCGGGCCCGACCCTGCTTAGCTTCCCAGATCCCACGAGATCGGGCGCGTTCAGGGTGGTATGGCCGGAGACGTTGGCGGCCGCCTCCAGGCGCCCTAAGGGTCCAGCGCCTGGGCTGGCAGCCCCCCGGGCAGCCCCCGCGGCCGCCAGGCGGAGCGCGGACCGGCCCCTCTCAGCTCTCGGGGACCCAGGCGCGCGGTCCGTCCCGCCCAGCCTCGAACCAGGTCCTCACCGCGGAGCTCGGCAGGCCGCGCATGCGCAGTCCAGGGGCCGCAAGGTCTGCGCCTGGGGGGCCGTGGGTCCGCCCCACGGGGCTGCGCTGCCCCCCCGGCGGGCGCGGGCGCCCGCGAGTTGCGGCGCCTTGCGCGGCGGCCTGCTGGTGTGCTGCTGGGGCGTGGGGGGATCCCCTCTGGGCCCCAGATTCCCTCGCTCGGCCCCCGGCGTGGGCTGGGGCGCGTGCGTGCGTGGGCTGCGTGGCCCTCGGCCCGAAGCGCGGCAGGTGCGCAGCTGGCTGGCTGTGGGGGGACCAAAAAGGAGCGGCCAAAGCCTGCAGCACCCGGTATTCCCAGGCGGTCTCCCATCCAAGTACTAACCGGGCCCGACCCTGCTTAGCTTCCCAGATCCCACGAGATCGGGCGCGTTCAGGGTGGTATGGCCGGAGACGTTGGCGGCCGCCTCCAGGCGCCCTAAGGGTCCAGCGCCTGGGCTGGCAGCCCCCCGGGCAGCCCCCCGCGGCCGCCAGGCGGAGCGCGGACCGGCCCCTCTCAGCTCTCGGGGACCCAGGCGCGCGGTCCGTCCCGCCCAGCCTCGAACCAGGTCCTCACCGCGGAGCTCGGCAGGCCGCGCATGCGCAGTCCAGGGGCCGCAAGGTCTGCGCCTGGGGGGCCGTGGGTCCGCCCCACGGGGCTGCGCTGCCCCCCCGGCGGGCGCGGGCGCCCGCGAGTTGCGGCGCCTTGCGCGGCGGCCTGCTGGTGTGCTGCTGGGGCGTGGGGGGATCCCCTCTGGGCCCCAGATTCCCTCGCTCGGCCCCCGGCGTGGGCTGGGGCGCGTGCGTGCGTGGGCTGCGTGGCCCTCGGCCCGAAGCGCGGCAGGTGCGCAGCTGGCTGGCTGTGGGGGGACCAAAAAGGAGCGGCCAAAGCCTGCAGCACCCGGTATTCCCAGGCGGTCTCCCATCCAAGTACTAACCGGGCCCGACCCTGCTTAGCTTCCCAGATCCCACGAGATCGGGCGCGTTCAGGGTGGTATGGCCGGAGACGTTGGCGGCCGCCTCCAGGCGCCCTAAGGGTCCAGCGCCTGGGCTGGCAGCCCCCCGGGCAGCCCCCCCGGCCGCCAGGCGGAGCGCGGACCGGCCCCTCTCAGCTCTCGGGGACCCAGGCGCGCGGTCCGTCCCGCCCAGCCTCGAACCAGGTCCTCACCGCGGAGCTCGGCAGGCCGCGCATGCGCAGTCCAGGGGCCGCAAGGTCTGCGCCTGGGGGGCCGTGGGTCCACCCCACGGGGCTGCGCTGCCCCACCGGCGGGCGCGGGCGCCCGCGAGTTGCGGCGCCTTGCGCGGCGGCCTGCTGGTGTGCTGCTGGGGCGTGGGGGGATCCCCTCTGGGCCCCAGATTCCCTCGCTCGGCCCCCGGCGTGGGCTGGGGCGCGTGCGTGCGTGGGCTGCGTGGCCCTCGGCCCGAAGCGCGGCAGGTGCGCAGCTGGCTGGCTGTGGGGGGACCAAAAAGGAGCGGCCAAAGCCTGCAGCACCCGGTATTCCCAGGCGGTCTCCCATCCAAGTACTAACCGGGCCCGACCCTGCTTAGCTTCCCAGATCCCACGAGATCGGGCGCGTTCAGGGTGGTATGGCCGGAGACGTTGGCGGCCGCCTCCAGGCGCCCTAAGGGTCCAGCGCCTGGGCTGGCAGCCCCCCGGGCAGCCCCCCCGGCCGCCAGGCGGAGCGCGGACCGGCCCCTCTCAGCTCTCGGGGACCCAGGCGCGCGGTCCGTCCCGCCCAGCCTCGAACCAGGTCCTCACCGCGGAGCTCGGCAGGCCGCGCATGCGCAGTCCAGGGGCCGCAAGGTCTGCGCCTGGGGGGCCGTGGGTCCGCCCCACGGGGCTGCGCTGCCCCCCCGGCGGGCGCGGGCGCCCGCGAGTTGCGGCGCCTTGCGCGGCGGCCTGCTGGTGTGCTGCTGGGGCGTGGGGGGATCCCCTCTGGGCCCCAGATTCCCTCGCTCGGCCCCCGGCGTGGGCTGGGGCGCGTGCGTGCGTGGGCTGCGTGGCCCTCGGCCCGAAGCGCGGCAGGTGCGCAGCTGGCTGGCTGTGGGGGGACCAAAAAGGAGCGGCCAAAGCCTGCAGCACCCGGTATTCCCAGGCGGTCTCCCATCCAAGTACTAACCGGGCCCGACCCTGCTTAGCTTCCCAGATCCCACGAGATCGGGCGCGTTCAGGGTGGTATGGCCGGAGACGTTGGCGGCCGCCTCCAGGCGCCCTAAGGGTCCAGCGCCTGGGCTGGCAGCCCCCCGGGCAGCCCCCCCCGGCCGCCAGGCGGAGCGCGGACCGGCCCCTCTCAGCTCTCGGGGACCCAGGCGCGCGGTCCGTCCCGCCCAGCCTCGAACCAGGTCCTCACCGCGGAGCTCGGCAGGCCGCGCATGCGCAGTCCAGGGGCCGCAAGGTCTGCGCCTGGGGGGCCGTGGGTCCGCCCCACGGGGCTGCGCTGCCCCCCCGGCGGGCGCGGGCGCCCGCGAGTTGCGGCGCCTTGCGCGGCGGCCTGCTGGTGTGCTGCTGGGGCGTGGGGGGATCCCCTCTGGGCCCCAGATTCCCTCGCTCGGCCCCCGGCGTGGGCTGGGGCGCGTGCGTGCGTGGGCTGCGTGGCCCTCGGCCCGAAGCGCGGCAGGTGCGCAGCTGGCTGGCTGTGGGGGGACCAAAAAGGAGCGGCCAAAGCCTGCAGCACCCGGTATTCCCAGGCGGTCTCCCATCCAAGTACTAACCGGGCCCGACCCTGCTTAGCTTCCCAGATCCCACGAGATCGGGCGCGTTCAGGGTGGTATGGCCGGAGACGTTGGCGGCCGCCTCCAGGCGCCCTAAGGGTCCAGCGCCTGGGCTGGCAGCCCCCCGGGCAGCCCCCCCGGCCGCCAGGCGGAGCGCGGACCGGCCCCTCTCAGCTCTCGGGGACCCAGGCGCGCGGTCCGTCCCGCCCAGCCTCGAACCAGGTCCTCACCGCGGAGCTCGGCAGGCCGCGCATGCGCAGTCCAGGGGCCGCAAGGTCTGCGCCTGGGGGGCCGTGGGTCCGCCCCACGGGGCTGCGCTGCCCCCCCGGCGGGCGCGGGCGCCCGCGAGTTGCGGCGCCTTGCGCGGCGGCCTGCTGGTGTGCTGCTGGGGCGTGGGGGGATCCCCTCTGGGCCCCAGATTCCCTCGCTCGGCCCCCGGCGTGGGCTGGGGCGCGTGCGTGCGTGGGCTGCGTGGCCCTCGGCCCGAAGCGCGGCAGGTGCGCAGCTGGCTGGCTGTGGGGGGACCAAAAAGGAGCGGCCAAAGCCTGCAGCACCCGGTATTCCCAGGCGGTCTCCCATCCAAGTACTAACCGGGCCCGACCCTGCTTAGCTTCCCAGATCCCACGAGATCGGGCGCGTTCAGGGTGGTATGGCCGGAGACGTTGGCGGCCGCCTCCAGGCGCCCTAAGGGTCCAGCGCCTGGGCTGGCAGCCCCCCGGGCAGCCCCCCGCGGCCGCCAGGCGGAGCGCGGACCGGCCCCTCTCAGCTCTCGGGGACCCAGGCGCGCGGTCCGTCCCGCCCAGCCTCGAACCAGGTCCTCACCGCGGAGCTCGGCAGGCCGCGCATGCGCAGTCCAGGGGCCGCAAGGTCTGCGCCTGGGGGGCCGTGGGTCCGCCCCACGGGGCTGCGCTGCCCCCCCGGCGGGCGCGGGCGCCCGCGAGTTGCGGCGCCTTGCGCGGCGGCCTGCTGGTGTGCTGCTGGGGCGTGGGGGGATCCCCTCTGGGCCCCAGATTCCCTCGCTCGGCCCCCGGCGTGGGCTGGGGCGCGTGCGTGCGTGGGCTGCGTGGCCCTCGGCCCGAAGCGCGGCAGGTGCGCAGCTGGCTGGCTGTGGGGGGACCAAAAAGGAGCGGCCAAAGCCTGCAGCACCCGGTATTCCCAGGCGGTCTCCCATCCAAGTACTAACCGGGCCCGACCCTGCTTAGCTTCCCAGATCCCACGAGATCGGGCGCGTTCAGGGTGGTATGGCCGGAGACGTTGGCGGCCGCCTCCAGGCGCCCTAAGGGTCCAGCGCCTGGGCTGGCAGCCCCCCGGGCAGCCCCCCCGGCCGCCAGGCGGAGCGCGGACCGGCCCCTCTCAGCTCTCGGGGACCCAGGCGCGCGGTCCGTCCCGCCCAGCCTCGAACCAGGTCCTCACCGCGGAGCTCGGCAGGCCGCGCATGCGCAGTCCAGGGGCCGCAAGGTCTGCGCCTGGGGGGCCGTGGGTCCGCCCCACGGGGCTGCGCTGCCCCCCCCGGTGGGCGCGGGCGCCCGCGAGTTGCGGCGCCTTGCGCGGCGGCCTGCTGGTGTGCTGCTGGGGCGTGGGGGGATCCCCTCTGGGCCCCAGATTCCCTCGCTCGGGCCCCGGCGTGGGCTGGGGCGCGTGCGTGCGTGGGCTGCGTGGCCCTCGGCCCGAAGCGCGGCAGGTGCGCAGCTGGCTGGCTGTGGGGGGACCAAAAAGGAGCGGCCAAAGCCTGCAGCACCCGGTATTCCCAGGCGGTCTCCCATCCAAGTACTAACCGGGCCCGACCCTGCTTAGCTTCCCAGATCCCACGAGATCGGGCGCGTTCAGGGTGGTATGGCCGGAGACGTTGGCGGCCGCCTCCAGGCGCCCTAAGGGTCCAGCGCCTGGGCTGGCAGCCCCCCGGGCAGCCCCCCGCGGCCGCCAGGCGGAGCGCGGACCGGCCCCTCTCAGCTCTCGGGGACCCAGGCGCGCGGTCCGTCCCGCCCAGCCTCGAACCAGGTCCTCACCGCGGAGCTCGGCAGGCCGCGCATGCGCAGTCCAGGGGCCGCAAGGTCTGCGCCTGGGGGGCCGTGGGTCCGCCCCACGGGGCTGCGCTGCCCCCCCGGCGGGCGCGGGCGCCCGCGAGTTGCGGCGCCTTGCGCGGCGGCCTGCTGGTGTGCTGCTGGGGCGTGGGGGGATCCCCTCTGGGCCCCAGATTCCCTCGCTCGGCCCCCGGCGTGGGCTGGGGCGCGTGCGTGCGTGGGCTGCGTGGCCCTCGGCCCGAAGCGCGGCAGGTGCGCAGCTGGCTGGCTGTGGGGGGACCAAAAAGGAGCGGCCAAAGCCTGCAGCACCCGGTATTCCCAGGCGGTCTCCCATCCAAGTACTAACCGGGCCCGACCCTGCTTAGCTTCCCAGATCCCACGAGATCGGGCGCGTTCAGGGTGGTATGGCCGGAGACGTTGGCGGCCGCCTCCAGGCGCCCTAAGGGTCCAGCGCCTGGGCTGGCAGCCCCCCGGGCAGCCCCCCCGGCCGCCAGGCGGAGCGCGGACCGGCCCCTCTCAGCTCTCGGGGACCCAGGCGCGCGGTCCGTCCCGCCCAGCCTCGAACCAGGTCCTCACCGCGGAGCTCGGCAGGCCGCGCATGCGCAGTCCAGGGGCCGCAAGGTCTGCGCCTGGGGGGCCGTGGGTCCGCCCCACGGGGCTGCGCTGCCCCACCGGCGGGCGCGGGCGCCCGCGAGTTGCGGCGCCTTGCGCGGCGGCCTGCTGGTGTGCTGCTGGGGCGTGGGGGGATCCCCTCTGGGCCCCAGATTCCCTCGCTCGGGCCCCGGCGTGGGCTGGGGCGCGTGCGTGCGTGGGCTGCGTGGCCCTCGGCCCGAAGCGCGGCAGGTGCGCAGCTGGCTGGCTGTGGGGGGACCAAAAAGGAGCGGCCAAAGCCTGCAGCACCCGGTATTCCCAGGCGGTCTCCCATCCAAGTACTAACCGGGCCCGACCCTGCTTAGCTTCCCAGATCCCACGAGATCGGGCGCGTTCAGGGTGGTATGGCCGGAGACGTTGGCGGCCGCCTCCAGGCGCCCTAAGGGTCCAGCGCCTGGGCTGGCAGCCCCCCGGGCAGCCCCCCGCGGCCGCCAGGCGGAGCGCGGACCGGCCCCTCTCAGCTCTCGGGGACCCAGGCGCGCGGTCCGTCCCGCCCAGCCTCGAACCAGGTCCTCACCGCGGAGCTCGGCAGGCCGCGCATGCGCAGTCCAGGGGCCGCAAGGTCTGCGCCTGGGGGGCCGTGGGTCCGCCCCACGGGGCTGCGCTGCCCCCCCGGCGGGCGCGGGCGCCCGCGAGTTGCGGCGCCTTGCGCGGCGGCCTGCTGGTGTGCTGCTGGGGCGTGGGGGGATCCCCTCTGGGCCCCAGATTCCCTCGCTCGGCCCCCGGCGTGGGCTGGGGCGCGTGCGTGCGTGGGCTGCGTGGCCCTCGGCCCGAAGCGCGGCAGGTGCGCAGCTGGCTGGCTGTGGGGGGACCAAAAAGGAGCGGCCAAAGCCTGCAGCACCCGGTATTCCCAGGCGGTCTCCCATCCAAGTACTAACCGGGCCCGACCCTGCTTAGCTTCCCAGATCCCACGAGATCGGGCGCGTTCAGGGTGGTATGGCCGGAGACGTTGGCGGCCGCCTCCAGGCGCCCTAAGGGTCCAGCGCCTGGGCTGGCAGCCCCCCGGGCAGCCCCCCGCGGCCGCCAGGCGGAGCGCGGACCGGCCCCTCTCAGCTCTCGGGGACCCAGGCGCGCGGTCCGTCCCGCCCAGCCTCGAACCAGGTCCTCACCGCGGAGCTCGGCAGGCCGCGCATGCGCAGTCCAGGGGCCGCAAGGTCTGCGCCTGGGGGGCCGTGGGTCCACCCCACGGGGCTGCGCTGCCCCACCGGCGGGCGCGGGCGCCCGCGAGTTGCGGCGCCTTGCGCGGCGGCCTGCTGGTGTGCTGCTGGGGCGTGGGGGGATCCCCTCTGGGCCCCAGATTCCCTCGCTCGGCCCCCGGCGTGGGCTGGGGCGCGTGCGTGCGTGGGCTGCGTGGCCCTCGGCCCGAAGCGCGGCAGGTGCGCAGCTGGCTGGCTGTGGGGGGACCAAAAAGGAGCGGCCAAAGCCTGCAGCACCCGGTATTCCCAGGCGGTCTCCCATCCAAGTACTAACCGGGCCCGACCCTGCTTAGCTTCCCAGATCCCACGAGATCGGGCGCGTTCAGGGTGGTATGGCCGGAGACGTTGGCGGCCGCCTCCAGGCGCCCTAAGGGTCCAGCGCCTGGGCTGGCAGCCCCCCGGGCAGCCCCCCCGGCCGCCAGGCGGAGCGCGGACCGGCCCCTCTCAGCTCTCGGGGACCCAGGCGCGCGGTCCGTCCCGCCCAGCCTCGAACCAGGTCCTCACCGCGGAGCTCGGCAGGCCGCGCATGCGCAGTCCAGGGGCCGCAAGGTCTGCGCCTGGGGGGCCGTGGGTCCGCCCCACGGGGCTGCGCTGCCCCCCCGGCGGGCGCGGGCGCCCGCGAGTTGCGGCGCCTTGCGCGGCGGCCTGCTGGTGTGCTGCTGGGGCGTGGGGGGATCCCCTCTGGGCCCCAGATTCCCTCGCTCGGCCCCCGGCGTGGGCTGGGGCGCGTGCGTGCGTGGGCTGCGTGGCCCTCGGCCCGAAGCGCGGCAGGTGCGCAGCTGGCTGGCTGTGGGGGGACCAAAAAGGAGCGGCCAAAGCCTGCAGCACCCGGTATTCCCAGGCGGTCTCCCATCCAAGTACTAACCGGGCCCGACCCTGCTTAGCTTCCCAGATCCCACGAGATCGGGCGCGTTCAGGGTGGTATGGCCGGAGACGTTGGCGGCCGCCTCCAGGCGCCCTAAGGGTCCAGCGCCTGGGCTGGCAGCCCCCCGGGCAGCCCCCCGCGGCCGCCAGGCGGAGCGCGGACCGGCCCCTCTCAGCTCTCGGGGACCCAGGCGCGCGGTCCGTCCCGCCCAGCCTCGAACCAGGTCCTCACCGCGGAGCTCGGCAGGCCGCGCATGCGCAGTCCAGGGGCCGCAAGGTCTGCGCCTGGGGGGCCGTGGGTCCGCCCCACGGGGCTGCGCTGCCCCACCGGCGGGCGCGGGCGCCCACGAGTTGCGGCGCCTTGCGCGGCGGCCTGCTGGTGTGCTGCTGGGGCGTGGGGGGATCCCCTCTGGGCCCCAGATTCCCTCGCTCGGGCCCCGGCGTGGGCTGGGGCGCGTGCGTGCGTGGGCTGCGTGGCCCTCGGCCCGAAGCGCGGCAGGTGCGCAGCTGGCTGGCTGTGGGGGGACCAAAAAGGAGCGGCCAAAGCCTGCAGCACCCGGTATTCCCAGGCGGTCTCCCATCCAAGTACTAACCGGGCCCGACCCTGCTTAGCTTCCCAGATCCCACGAGATCGGGCGCGTTCAGGGTGGTATGGCCGGAGACGTTGGCGGCCGCCTCCAGGCGCCCTAAGGGTCCAGCGCCTGGGCTGGCAGCCCCCCGGGCAGCCCCCCCGGCCGCCAGGCGGAGCGCGGACCGGCCCCTCTCAGCTCTCGGGGACCCAGGCGCGCGGTCCGTCCCGCCCAGCCTCGAACCAGGTCCTCACCGCGGAGCTCGGCAGGCCGCGCATGCGCAGTCCAGGGGCCGCAAGGTCTGCGCCTGGGGGGCCGTGGGTCCGCCCCACGGGGCTGCGCTGCCCCCCCGGCGGGCGCGGGCGCCCGCGAGTTGCGGCGCCTTGCGCGGCGGCCTGCTGGTGTGCTGCTGGGGCGTGGGGGGATCCCCTCTGGGCCCCAGATTCCCTCGCTCGGCCCCCGGCGTGGGCTGGGGCGCGTGCGTGCGTGGGCTGCGTGGCCCTCGGCCCGAAGCGCGGCAGGTGCGCAGCTGGCTGGCTGTGGGGGGACCAAAAAGGAGCGGCCAAAGCCTGCAGCACCCGGTATTCCCAGGCGGTCTCCCATCCAAGTACTAACCGGGCCCGACCCTGCTTAGCTTCCCAGATCCCACGAGATCGGGCGCGTTCAGGGTGGTATGGCCGGAGACGTTGGCGGCCGCCTCCAGGCGCCCTAAGGGTCCAGCGCCTGGGCTGGCAGCCCCCCGGGCAGCCCCCCCGGCCGCCAGGCGGAGCGCGGACCGGCCCCTCTCAGCTCTCGGGGACCCAGGCGCGCGGTCCGTCCCGCCCAGCCTCGAACCAGGTCCTCACCGCGGAGCTCGGCAGGCCGCGCATGCGCAGTCCAGGGGCCGCAAGGTCTGCGCCTGGGGGGCCGTGGGTCCGCCCCACGGGGCTGCGCTGCCCCCCCGGCGGGCGCGGGCGCCCGCGAGTTGCGGCGCCTTGCGCGGCGGCCTGCTGGTGTGCTGCTGGGGCGTGGGGGGATCCCCTCTGGGCCCCAGATTCCCTCGCTCGGCCCCCGGCGTGGGCTGGGGCGCGTGCGTGCGTGGGCTGCGTGGCCCTCGGCCCGAAGCGCGGCAGGTGCGCAGCTGGCTGGCTGTGGGGGGACCAAAAAGGAGCGGCCAAAGCCTGCAGCACCCGGTATTCCCAGGCGGTCTCCCATCCAAGTACTAACCGGGCCCGACCCTGCTTAGCTTCCCAGATCCCACGAGATCGGGCGCGTTCAGGGTGGTATGGCCGGAGACGTTGGCGGCCGCCTCCAGGCGCCCTAAGGGTCCAGCGCCTGGGCTGGCAGCCCCCCGGGCAGCCCCCCGCGGCCGCCAGGCGGAGCGCGGACCGGCCCCTCTCAGCTCTCGGGGACCCAGGCGCGCGGTCCGTCCCGCCCAGCCTCGAACCAGGTCCTCACCGCGGAGCTCGGCAGGCCGCGCATGCGCAGTCCAGGGGCCGCAAGGTCTGCGCCTGGGGGGCCGTGGGTCCGCCCCACGGGGCTGCGCTGCCCCACCGGCGGGCGCGGGCGCCCGCGAGTTGCGGCGCCTTGCGCGGCGGCCTGCTGGTGTGCTGCTGGGGCGTGGGGGGATCCCCTCTGGGCCCCAGATTCCCTCGCTCGGCCCCCGGCGTGGGCTGGGGCGCGTGCGTGCGTGGGCTGCGTGGCCCTCGGCCCGAAGCGCGGCAGGTGCGCAGCTGGCTGGCTGTGGGGGGACCAAAAAGGAGCGGCCAAAGCCTGCAGCACCCGGTATTCCCAGGCGGTCTCCCATCCAAGTACTAACCGGGCCCGACCCTGCTTAGCTTCCCAGATCCCACGAGATCGGGCGCGTTCAGGGTGGTATGGCCGGAGACGTTGGCGGCCGCCTCCAGGCGCCCTAAGGGTCCAGCGCCTGGGCTGGCAGCCCCCCGGGCAGCCCCCCCCGGCCGCCAGGCGGAGCGCGGACCGGCCCCTCTCAGCTCTCGGGGACCCAGGCGCGCGGTCCGTCCCGCCCAGCCTCGAACCAGGTCCTCACCGCGGAGCTCGGCAGGCCGCGCATGCGCAGTCCAGGGGCCGCAAGGTCTGCGCCTGGGGGGCCGTGGGTCCGCCCCACGGGGCTGCGCTGCCCCACCGGCGGGCGCGGGCGCCCGCGAGTTGCGGCGCCTTGCGCGGCGGCCTGCTGGTGTGCTGCTGGGGCGTGGGGGGATCCCCTCTGGGCCCCAGATTCCCTCGCTCGGGCCCCGGCGTGGGCTGGGGCGCGTGCGTGCGTGGGCTGCGTGGCCCTCGGCCCGAAGCGCGGCAGGTGCGCAGCTGGCTGGCTGTGGGGGGACCAAAAAGGAGCGGCCAAAGCCTGCAGCACCCGGTATTCCCAGGCGGTCTCCCATCCAAGTACTAACCGGGCCCGACCCTGCTTAGCTTCCCAGATCCCACGAGATCGGGCGCGTTCAGGGTGGTATGGCCGGAGACGTTGGCGGCCGCCTCCAGGCGCCCTAAGGGTCCAGCGCCTGGGCTGGCAGCCCCCCGGGCAGCCCCCCCGGCCGCCAGGCGGAGCGCGGACCGGCCCCTCTCAGCTCTCGGGGACCCAGGCGCGCGGTCCGTCCCGCCCAGCCTCGAACCAGGTCCTCACCGCGGAGCTCGGCAGGCCGCGCATGCGCAGTCCAGGGGCCGCAAGGTCTGCGCCTGGGGGGCCGTGGGTCCGCCCCACGGGGCTGCGCTGCCCCCCCGGCGGGCGCGGGCGCCCGCGAGTTGCGGCGCCTTGCGCGGCGGCCTGCTGGTGTGCTGCTGGGGCGTGGGGGGATCCCCTCTGGGCCCCAGATTCCCTCGCTCGGCCCCCGGCGTGGGCTGGGGCGCGTGCGTGCGTGGGCTGCGTGGCCCTCGGCCCGAAGCGCGGCAGGTGCGCAGCTGGCTGGCTGTGGGGGGACCAAAAAGGAGCGGCCAAAGCCTGCAGCACCCGGTATTCCCAGGCGGTCTCCCATCCAAGTACTAACCGGGCCCGACCCTGCTTAGCTTCCCAGATCCCACGAGATCGGGCGCGTTCAGGGTGGTATGGCCGGAGACGTTGGCGGCCGCCTCCAGGCGCCCTAAGGGTCCAGCGCCTGGGCTGGCAGCCCCCCGGGCAGCCCCCCGCGGCCGCCAGGCGGAGCGCGGACCGGCCCCTCTCAGCTCTCGGGGACCCAGGCGCGCGGTCCGTCCCGCCCAGCCTCGAACCAGGTCCTCACCGCGGAGCTCGGCAGGCCGCGCATGCGCAGTCCAGGGGCCGCAAGGTCTGCGCCTGGGGGGCCGTGGGTCCGCCCCACGGGGCTGCGCTGCCCCACCGGCGGGCGCGGGCGCCCGCGAGTTGCGGCGCCTTGCGCGGCGGCCTGCTGGTGTGCTGCTGGGGCGTGGGGGGATCCCCTCTGGGCCCCAGATTCCCTCGCTCGGCCCCCGGCGTGGGCTGGGGCGCGTGCGTGCGTGGGCTGCGTGGCCCTCGGCCCGAAGCGCGGCAGGTGCGCAGCTGGCTGGCTGTGGGGGGACCAAAAAGGAGCGGCCAAAGCCTGCAGCACCCGGTATTCCCAGGCGGTCTCCCATCCAAGTACTAACCGGGCCCGACCCTGCTTAGCTTCCCAGATCCCACGAGATCGGGCGCGTTCAGGGTGGTATGGCCGGAGACGTTGGCGGCCGCCTCCAGGCGCCCTAAGGGTCCAGCGCCTGGGCTGGCAGCCCCCCGGGCAGCCCCCCCCGGCCGCCAGGCGGAGCGCGGACCGGCCCCTCTCAGCTCTCGGGGACCCAGGCGCGCGGTCCGTCCCGCCCAGCCTCGAACCAGGTCCTCACCGCGGAGCTCGGCAGGCCGCGCATGCGCAGTCCAGGGGCCGCAAGGTCTGCGCCTGGGGGGCCGTGGGTCCGCCCCACGGGGCTGCGCTGCCCCACCGGCGGGCGCGGGCGCCCGCGAGTTGCGGCGCCTTGCGCGGCGGCCTGCTGGTGTGCTGCTGGGGCGTGGGGGGATCCCCTCTGGGCCCCAGATTCCCTCGCTCGGGCCCCGGCGTGGGCTGGGGCGCGTGCGTGCGTGGGCTGCGTGGCCCTCGGCCCGAAGCGCGGCAGGTGCGCAGCTGGCTGGCTGTGGGGGGACCAAAAAGGAGCGGCCAAAGCCTGCAGCACCCGGTATTCCCAGGCGGTCTCCCATCCAAGTACTAACCGGGCCCGACCCTGCTTAGCTTCCCAGATCCCACGAGATCGGGCGCGTTCAGGGTGGTATGGCCGGAGACGTTGGCGGCCGCCTCCAGGCGCCCTAAGGGTCCAGCGCCTGGGCTGGCAGCCCCCCGGGCAGCCCCCCCGGCCGCCAGGCGGAGCGCGGACCGGCCCCTCTCAGCTCTCGGGGACCCAGGCGCGCGGTCCGTCCCGCCCAGCCTCGAACCAGGTCCTCACCGCGGAGCTCGGCAGGCCGCGCATGCGCAGTCCAGGGGCCGCAAGGTCTGCGCCTGGGGGGCCGTGGGTCCGCCCCACGGGGCTGCGCTGCCCCCCCGGCGGGCGCGGGCGCCCGCGAGTTGCGGCGCCTTGCGCGGCGGCCTGCTGGTGTGCTGCTGGGGCGTGGGGGGATCCCCTCTGGGCCCCAGATTCCCTCGCTCGGCCCCCGGCGTGGGCTGGGGCGCGTGCGTGCGTGGGCTGCGTGGCCCTCGGCCCGAAGCGCGGCAGGTGCGCAGCTGGCTGGCTGTGGGGGGACCAAAAAGGAGCGGCCAAAGCCTGCAGCACCCGGTATTCCCAGGCGGTCTCCCATCCAAGTACTAACCGGGCCCGACCCTGCTTAGCTTCCCAGATCCCACGAGATCGGGCGCGTTCAGGGTGGTATGGCCGGAGACGTTGGCGGCCGCCTCCAGGCGCCCTAAGGGTCCAGCGCCTGGGCTGGCAGCCCCCCGGGCAGCCCCCCGCGGCCGCCAGGCGGAGCGCGGACCGGCCCCTCTCAGCTCTCGGGGACCCAGGCGCGCGGTCCGTCCCGCCCAGCCTCGAACCAGGTCCTCACCGCGGAGCTCGGCAGGCCGCGCATGCGCAGTCCAGGGGCCGCAAGGTCTGCGCCTGGGGGGCCGTGGGTCCGCCCCACGGGGCTGCGCTGCCCCACCGGCGGGCGCGGGCGCCCGCGAGTTGCGGCGCCTTGCGCGGCGGCCTGCTGGTGTGCTGCTGGGGCGTGGGGGGATCCCCTCTGGGCCCCAGATTCCCTCGCTCGGCCCCCGGCGTGGGCTGGGGCGCGTGCGTGCGTGGGCTGCGTGGCCCTCGGCCCGAAGCGCGGCAGGTGCGCAGCTGGCTGGCTGTGGGGGGACCAAAAAGGAGCGGCCAAAGCCTGCAGCACCCGGTATTCCCAGGCGGTCTCCCATCCAAGTACTAACCGGGCCCGACCCTGCTTAGCTTCCCAGATCCCACGAGATCGGGCGCGTTCAGGGTGGTATGGCCGGAGACGTTGGCGGCCGCCTCCAGGCGCCCTAAGGGTCCAGCGCCTGGGCTGGCAGCCCCCCGGGCAGCCCCCCGCGGCCGCCAGGCGGAGCGCGGACCGGCCCCTCTCAGCTCTCGGGGACCCAGGCGCGCGGTCCGTCCCGCCCAGCCTCGAACCAGGTCCTCACCGCGGAGCTCGGCAGGCCGCGCATGCGCAGTCCAGGGGCCGCAAGGTCTGCGCCTGGGGGGCCGTGGGTCCGCCCCACGGGGCTGCGCTGCCCCACCGGCGGGCGCGGGCGCCCGCGAGTTGCGGCGCCTTGCGCGGCGGCCTGCTGGTGTGCTGCTGGGGCGTGGGGGGATCCCCTCTGGGCCCCAGATTCCCTCGCTCGGCCCCCGGCGTGGGCTGGGGCGCGTGCGTGCGTGGGCTGCGTGGCCCTCGGCCCGAAGCGCGGCAGGTGCGCAGCTGGCTGGCTGTGGGGGGACCAAAAAGGAGCGGCCAAAGCCTGCAGCACCCGGTATTCCCAGGCGGTCTCCCATCCAAGTACTAACCGGGCCCGACCCTGCTTAGCTTCCCAGATCCCACGAGATCGGGCGCGTTCAGGGTGGTATGGCCGGAGACGTTGGCGGCCGCCTCCAGGCGCCCTAAGGGTCCAGCGCCTGGGCTGGCAGCCCCCCGGGCAGCCCCCCCCGGCCGCCAGGCGGAGCGCGGACCGGCCCCTCTCAGCTCTCGGGGACCCAGGCGCGCGGTCCGTCCCGCCCAGCCTCGAACCAGGTCCTCACCGCGGAGCTCGGCAGGCCGCGCATGCGCAGTCCAGGGGCCGCAAGGTCTGCGCCTGGGGGGCCGTGGGTCCGCCCCACGGGGCTGCGCTGCCCCCCCGGCGGGCGCGGGCGCCCGCGAGTTGCGGCGCCTTGCGCGGCGGCCTGCTGGTGTGCTGCTGGGGCGTGGGGGGATCCCCTCTGGGCCCCAGATTCCCTCGCTCGGCCCCCGGCGTGGGCTGGGGCGCGTGCGTGCGTGGGCTGCGTGGCCCTCGGCCCGAAGCGCGGCAGGTGCGCAGCTGGCTGGCTGTGGGGGGACCAAAAAGGAGCGGCCAAAGCCTGCAGCACCCGGTATTCCCAGGCGGTCTCCCATCCAAGTACTAACCGGGCCCGACCCTGCTTAGCTTCCCAGATCCCACGAGATCGGGCGCGTTCAGGGTGGTATGGCCGGAGACGTTGGCGGCCGCCTCCAGGCGCCCTAAGGGTCCAGCGCCTGGGCTGGCAGCCCCCCGGGCAGCCCCCCCCGGCCGCCAGGCGGAGCGCGGACCGGCCCCTCTCAGCTCTCGGGGACCCAGGCGCGCGGTCCGTCCCGCCCAGCCTCGAACCAGGTCCTCACCGCGGAGCTCGGCAGGCCGCGCATGCGCAGTCCAGGGGCCGCAAGGTCTGCGCCTGGGGGGCCGTGGGTCCGCCCCACGGGGCTGCGCTGCCCCCCCGGTGGGCGCGGGCGCCCGCGAGTTGCGGCGCCTTGCGCGGCGGCCTGCTGGTGTGCTGCTGGGGCGTGGGGGGATCCCCTCTGGGCCCCAGATTCCCTCGCTCGGGCCCCGGCGTGGGCTGGGGCGCGTGCGTGCGTGGGCTGCGTGGCCCTCGGCCCGAAGCGCGGCAGGTGCGCAGCTGGCTGGCTGTGGGGGGACCAAAAAGGAGCGGCCAAAGCCTGCAGCACCCGGTATTCCCAGGCGGTCTCCCATCCAAGTACTAACCGGGCCCGACCCTGCTTAGCTTCCCAGATCCCACGAGATCGGGCGCGTTCAGGGTGGTATGGCCGGAGACGTTGGCGGCCGCCTCCAGGCGCCCTAAGGGTCCAGCGCCTGGGCTGGCAGCCCCCCGGGCAGCCCCCCCGGCCGCCAGGCGGAGCGCGGACCGGCCCCTCTCAGCTCTCGGGGACCCAGGCGCGCGGTCCGTCCCGCCCAGCCTCGAACCAGGTCCTCACCGCGGAGCTCGGCAGGCCGCGCATGCGCAGTCCAGGGGCCGCAAGGTCTGCGCCTGGGGGGCCGTGGGTCCGCCCCACGGGGCTGCGCTGCCCCCCCGGCGGGCGCGGGCGCCCGCGAGTTGCGGCGCCTTGCGCGGCGGCCTGCTGGTGTGCTGCTGGGGCGTGGGGGGATCCCCTCTGGGCCCCAGATTCCCTCGCTCGGCCCCCGGCGTGGGCTGGGGCGCGTGCGTGCGTGGGCTGCGTGGCCCTCGGCCCGAAGCGCGGCAGGTGCGCAGCTGGCTGGCTGTGGGGGGACCAAAAAGGAGCGGCCAAAGCCTGCAGCACCCGGTATTCCCAGGCGGTCTCCCATCCAAGTACTAACCGGGCCCGACCCTGCTTAGCTTCCCAGATCCCACGAGATCGGGCGCGTTCAGGGTGGTATGGCCGGAGACGTTGGCGGCCGCCTCCAGGCGCCCTAAGGGTCCAGCGCCTGGGCTGGCAGCCCCCCGGGCAGCCCCCCCCGGCCGCCAGGCGGAGCGCGGACCGGCCCCTCTCAGCTCTCGGGGACCCAGGCGCGCGGTCCGTCCCGCCCAGCCTCGAACCAGGTCCTCACCGCGGAGCTCGGCAGGCCGCGCATGCGCAGTCCAGGGGCCGCAAGGTCTGCGCCTGGGGGGCCGTGGGTCCGCCCCACGGGGCTGCGCTGCCCCACCGGCGGGCGCGGGCGCCCGCGAGTTGCGGCGCCTTGCGCGGCGGCCTGCTGGTGTGCTGCTGGGGCGTGGGGGGATCCCCTCTGGGCCCCAGATTCCCTCGCTCGGCCCCCGGCGTGGGCTGGGGCGCGTGCGTGCGTGGGCTGCGTGGCCCTCGGCCCGAAGCGCGGCAGGTGCGCAGCTGGCTGGCTGTGGGGGGACCAAAAAGGAGCGGCCAAAGCCTGCAGCACCCGGTATTCCCAGGCGGTCTCCCATCCAAGTACTAACCGGGCCCGACCCTGCTTAGCTTCCCAGATCCCACGAGATCGGGCGCGTTCAGGGTGGTATGGCCGGAGACGTTGGCGGCCGCCTCCAGGCGCCCTAAGGGTCCAGCGCCTGGGCTGGCAGCCCCCCGGGCAGCCCCCCCCGGCCGCCAGGCGGAGCGCGGACCGGCCCCTCTCAGCTCTCGGGGACCCAGGCGCGCGGTCCGTCCCGCCCAGCCTCGAACCAGGTCCTCACCGCGGAGCTCGGCAGGCCGCGCATGCGCAGTCCAGGGGCCGCAAGGTCTGCGCCTGGGGGGCCGTGGGTCCGCCCCACGGGGCTGCGCTGCCCCCCCGGCGGGCGCGGGCGCCCGCGAGTTGCGGCGCCTTGCGCGGCGGCCTGCTGGTGTGCTGCTGGGGCGTGGGGGGATCCCCTCTGGGCCCCAGATTCCCTCGCTCGGGCCCCAGCGTGGGCTGGGGCGCGTGCGTGCGTGGGCTGCGTGGCCCTCGGCCCGAAGCGCGGCAGGTGCGCAGCTGGCTGGCTGTGGGGGGACCAAAAAGGAGCGGCCAAAGCCTGCAGCACCCGGTATTCCCAGGCGGTCTCCCATCCAAGTACTAACCGGGCCCGACCCTGCTTAGCTTCCCAGATCCCACGAGATCGGGCGCGTTCAGGGTGGTATGGCCGGAGACGTTGGCGGCCGCCTCCAGGCGCCCTAAGGGTCCAGCGCCTGGGCTGGCAGCCCCCCGGGCAGCCCCCCCGGCCGCCAGGCGGAGCGCGGACCGGCCCCTCTCAGCTCTCGGGGACCCAGGCGCGCGGTCCGTCCCGCCCAGCCTCGAACCAGGTCCTCACCGCGGAGCTCGGCAGGCCGCGCATGCGCAGTCCAGGGGCCGCAAGGTCTGCGCCTGGGGGGCCGTGGGTCCGCCCCACGGGGCTGCGCTGCCCCCCCGGCGGGCGTGGGCGCCCGCGAGTTGCGGCGCCTTGCGCGGCGGCCTGCTGGTGTGCTGCTGGGGCGTGGGGGGATCCCCTCTGGGCCCCAGATTCCCTCGCTCGGCCCCCGGCGTGGGCTGGGGCGCGTGCGTGCGTGGGCTGCGTGGCCCTCGGCCCGAAGCGCGGCAGGTGCGCAGCTGGCTGGCTGTGGGGGGACCAAAAAGGAGCGGCCAAAGCCTGCAGCACCCGGTATTCCCAGGCGGTCTCCCATCCAAGTACTAACCGGGCCCGACCCTGCTTAGCTTCCCAGATCCCACGAGATCGGGCGCGTTCAGGGTGGTATGGCCGGAGACGTTGGCGGCCGCCTCCAGGCGCCCTAAGGGTCCAGCGCCTGGGCTGGCAGCCCCCCGGGCAGCCCCCCCCGGCCGCCAGGCGGAGCGCGGACCGGCCCCTCTCAGCTCTCGGGGACCCAGGCGCGCGGTCCGTCCCGCCCAGCCTCGAACCAGGTCCTCACCGCGGAGCTCGGCAGGCCGCGCATGCGCAGTCCAGGGGCCGCAAGGTCTGCGCCTGGGGGGCCGTGGGTCCGCCCCACGGGGCTGCGCTGCCCCACCGGCGGGCGCGGGCGCCCGCGAGTTGCGGCGCCTTGCGCGGCGGCCTGCTGGTGTGCTGCTGGGGCGTGGGGGGATCCCCTCTGGGCCCCAGATTCCCTCGCTCGGGCCCCGGCGTGGGCTGGGGCGCGTGCGTGCGTGGGCTGCGTGGCCCTCGGCCCGAAGCGCGGCAGGTGCGCAGCTGGCTGGCTGTGGGGGGACCAAAAAGGAGCGGCCAAAGCCTGCAGCACCCGGTATTCCCAGGCGGTCTCCCATCCAAGTACTAACCGGGCCCGACCCTGCTTAGCTTCCCAGATCCCACGAGATCGGGCGCGTTCAGGGTGGTATGGCCGGAGACGTTGGCGGCCGCCTCCAGGCGCCCTAAGGGTCCAGCGCCTGGGCTGGCAGCCCCCCGGGCAGCCCCCCCGGCCGCCAGGCGGAGCGCGGACCGGCCCCTCTCAGCTCTCGGGGACCCAGGCGCGCGGTCCGTCCCGCCCAGCCTCGAACCAGGTCCTCACCGCGGAGCTCGGCAGGCCGCGCATGCGCAGTCCAGGGGCCGCAAGGTCTGCGCCTGGGGGGCCGTGGGTCCGCCCCACGGGGCTGCGCTGCCCCCCCGGCGGGCGCGGGCGCCCGCGAGTTGCGGCGCCTTGCGCGGCGGCCTGCTGGTGTGCTGCTGGGGCGTGGGGGGATCCCCTCTGGGCCCCAGATTCCCTCGCTCGGCCCCCGGCGTGGGCTGGGGCGCGTGCGTGCGTGGGCTGCGTGGCCCTCGGCCCGAAGCGCGGCAGGTGCGCAGCTGGCTGGCTGTGGGGGGACCAAAAAGGAGCGGCCAAAGCCTGCAGCACCCGGTATTCCCAGGCGGTCTCCCATCCAAGTACTAACCGGGCCCGACCCTGCTTAGCTTCCCAGATCCCACGAGATCGGGCGCGTTCAGGGTGGTATGGCCGGAGACGTTGGCGGCCGCCTCCAGGCGCCCTAAGGGTCCAGCGCCTGGGCTGGCAGCCCCCCGGGCAGCCCCCCCCGGCCGCCAGGCGGAGCGCGGACCGGCCCCTCTCAGCTCTCGGGGACCCAGGCGCGCGGTCCGTCCCGCCCAGCCTCGAACCAGGTCCTCACCGCGGAGCTCGGCAGGCCGCGCATGCGCAGTCCAGGGGCCGCAAGGTCTGCGCCTGGGGGGCCGTGGGTCCGCCCCACGGGGCTGCGCTGCCCCACCGGCGGGCGCGGGCGCCCGCGAGTTGCGGCGCCTTGCGCGGCGGCCTGCTGGTGTGCTGCTGGGGCGTGGGGGGATCCCCTCTGGGCCCCAGATTCCCTCGCTCGGGCCCCGGCGTGGGCTGGGGCGCGTGCGTGCGTGGGCTGCGTGGCCCTCGGCCCGAAGCGCGGCAGGTGCGCAGCTGGCTGGCTGTGGGGGGACCAAAAAGGAGCGGCCAAAGCCTGCAGCACCCGGTATTCCCAGGCGGTCTCCCATCCAAGTACTAACCGGGCCCGACCCTGCTTAGCTTCCCAGATCCCACGAGATCGGGCGCGTTCAGGGTGGTATGGCCGGAGACGTTGGCGGCCGCCTCCAGGCGCCCTAAGGGTCCAGCGCCTGGGCTGGCAGCCCCCCGGGCAGCCCCCCCGGCCGCCAGGCGGAGCGCGGACCGGCCCCTCTCAGCTCTCGGGGACCCAGGCGCGCGGTCCGTCCCGCCCAGCCTCGAACCAGGTCCTCACCGCGGAGCTCGGCAGGCCGCGCATGCGCAGTCCAGGGGCCGCAAGGTCTGCGCCTGGGGGGCCGTGGGTCCGCCCCACGGGGCTGCGCTGCCCCCCCGGCGGGCGCGGGCGCCCGCGAGTTGCGGCGCCTTGCGCGGCGGCCTGCTGGTGTGCTGCTGGGGCGTGGGGGGATCCCCTCTGGGCCCCAGATTCCCTCGCTCGGCCCCCGGCGTGGGCTGGGGCGCGTGCGTGCGTGGGCTGCGTGGCCCTCGGCCCGAAGCGCGGCAGGTGCGCAGCTGGCTGGCTGTGGGGGGACCAAAAAGGAGCGGCCAAAGCCTGCAGCACCCGGTATTCCCAGGCGGTCTCCCATCCAAGTACTAACCGGGCCCGACCCTGCTTAGCTTCCCAGATCCCACGAGATCGGGCGCGTTCAGGGTGGTATGGCCGGAGACGTTGGCGGCCGCCTCCAGGCGCCCTAAGGGTCCAGCGCCTGGGCTGGCAGCCCCCCGGGCAGCCCCCCCCGGCCGCCAGGCGGAGCGCGGACCGGCCCCTCTCAGCTCTCGGGGACCCAGGCGCGCGGTCCGTCCCGCCCAGCCTCGAACCAGGTCCTCACCGCGGAGCTCGGCAGGCCGCGCATGCGCAGTCCAGGGGCCGCAAGGTCTGCGCCTGGGGGGCCGTGGGTCCGCCCCACGGGGCTGCGCTGCCCCCCCGGTGGGCGCGGGCGCCCGCGAGTTGCGGCGCCTTGCGCGGCGGCCTGCTGGTGTGCTGCTGGGGCGTGGGGGGATCCCCTCTGGGCCCCAGATTCCCTCGCTCGGGCCCCGGCGTGGGCTGGGGCGCGTGCGTGCGTGGGCTGCGTGGCCCTCGGCCCGAAGCGCGGCAGGTGCGCAGCTGGCTGGCTGTGGGGGGACCAAAAAGGAGCGGCCAAAGCCTGCAGCACCCGGTATTCCCAGGCGGTCTCCCATCCAAGTACTAACCGGGCCCGACCCTGCTTAGCTTCCCAGATCCCACGAGATCGGGCGCGTTCAGGGTGGTATGGCCGGAGACGTTGGCGGCCGCCTCCAGGCGCCCTAAGGGTCCAGCGCCTGGGCTGGCAGCCCCCCGGGCAGCCCCCCCGGCCGCCAGGCGGAGCGCGGACCGGCCCCTCTCAGCTCTCGGGGACCCAGGCGCGCGGTCCGTCCCGCCCAGCCTCGAACCAGGTCCTCACCGCGGAGCTCGGCAGGCCGCGCATGCGCAGTCCAGGGGCCGCAAGGTCTGCGCCTGGGGGGCCGTGGGTCCGCCCCACGGGGCTGCGCTGCCCCCCCGGCGGGCGCGGGCGCCCGCGAGTTGCGGCGCCTTGCGCGGCGGCCTGCTGGTGTGCTGCTGGGGCGTGGGGGGATCCCCTCTGGGCCCCAGATTCCCTCGCTCGGCCCCCGGCGTGGGCTGGGGCGCGTGCGTGCGTGGGCTGCGTGGCCCTCGGCCCGAAGCGCGGCAGGTGCGCAGCTGGCTGGCTGTGGGGGGACCAAAAAGGAGCGGCCAAAGCCTGCAGCACCCGGTATTCCCAGGCGGTCTCCCATCCAAGTACTAACCGGGCCCGACCCTGCTTAGCTTCCCAGATCCCACGAGATCGGGCGCGTTCAGGGTGGTATGGCCGGAGACGTTGGCGGCCGCCTCCAGGCGCCCTAAGGGTCCAGCGCCTGGGCTGGCAGCCCCCCGGGCAGCCCCCCCCGGCCGCCAGGCGGAGCGCGGACCGGCCCCTCTCAGCTCTCGGGGACCCAGGCGCGCGGTCCGTCCCGCCCAGCCTCGAACCAGGTCCTCACCGCGGAGCTCGGCAGGCCGCGCATGCGCAGTCCAGGGGCCGCAAGGTCTGCGCCTGGGGGGCCGTGGGTCCGCCCCACGGGGCTGCGCTGCCCCACCGGCGGGCGCGGGCGCCCGCGAGTTGCGGCGCCTTGCGCGGCGGCCTGCTGGTGTGCTGCTGGGGCGTGGGGGGATCCCCTCTGGGCCCCAGATTCCCTCGCTCGGCCCCCGGCGTGGGCTGGGGCGCGTGCGTGCGTGGGCTGCGTGGCCCTCGGCCCGAAGCGCGGCAGGTGCGCAGCTGGCTGGCTGTGGGGGGACCAAAAAGGAGCGGCCAAAGCCTGCAGCACCCGGTATTCCCAGGCGGTCTCCCATCCAAGTACTAACCGGGCCCGACCCTGCTTAGCTTCCCAGATCCCACGAGATCGGGCGCGTTCAGGGTGGTATGGCCGGAGACGTTGGCGGCCGCCTCCAGGCGCCCTAAGGGTCCAGCGCCTGGGCTGGCAGCCCCCCGGGCAGCCCCCCCCGGCCGCCAGGCGGAGCGCGGACCGGCCCCTCTCAGCTCTCGGGGACCCAGGCGCGCGGTCCGTCCCGCCCAGCCTCGAACCAGGTCCTCACCGCGGAGCTCGGCAGGCCGCGCATGCGCAGTCCAGGGGCCGCAAGGTCTGCGCCTGGGGGGCCGTGGGTCCGCCCCACGGGGCTGCGCTGCCCCCCCGGCGGGCGCGGGCGCCCGCGAGTTGCGGCGCCTTGCGCGGCGGCCTGCTGGTGTGCTGCTGGGGCGTGGGGGGATCCCCTCTGGGCCCCAGATTCCCTCGCTCGGGCCCCAGCGTGGGCTGGGGCGCGTGCGTGCGTGGGCTGCGTGGCCCTCGGCCCGAAGCGCGGCAGGTGCGCAGCTGGCTGGCTGTGGGGGGACCAAAAAGGAGCGGCCAAAGCCTGCAGCACCCGGTATTCCCAGGCGGTCTCCCATCCAAGTACTAACCGGGCCCGACCCTGCTTAGCTTCCCAGATCCCACGAGATCGGGCGCGTTCAGGGTGGTATGGCCGGAGACGTTGGCGGCCGCCTCCAGGCGCCCTAAGGGTCCAGCGCCTGGGCTGGCAGCCCCCCGGGCAGCCCCCCCGGCCGCCAGGCGGAGCGCGGACCGGCCCCTCTCAGCTCTCGGGGACCCAGGCGCGCGGTCCGTCCCGCCCAGCCTCGAACCAGGTCCTCACCGCGGAGCTCGGCAGGCCGCGCATGCGCAGTCCAGGGGCCGCAAGGTCTGCGCCTGGGGGGCCGTGGGTCCGCCCCACGGGGCTGCGCTGCCCCCCCGGCGGGCGTGGGCGCCCGCGAGTTGCGGCGCCTTGCGCGGCGGCCTGCTGGTGTGCTGCTGGGGCGTGGGGGGATCCCCTCTGGGCCCCAGATTCCCTCGCTCGGCCCCCGGCGTGGGCTGGGGCGCGTGCGTGCGTGGGCTGCGTGGCCCTCGGCCCGAAGCGCGGCAGGTGCGCAGCTGGCTGGCTGTGGGGGGACCAAAAAGGAGCGGCCAAAGCCTGCAGCACCCGGTATTCCCAGGCGGTCTCCCATCCAAGTACTAACCGGGCCCGACCCTGCTTAGCTTCCCAGATCCCACGAGATCGGGCGCGTTCAGGGTGGTATGGCCGGAGACGTTGGCGGCCGCCTCCAGGCGCCCTAAGGGTCCAGCGCCTGGGCTGGCAGCCCCCCGGGCAGCCCCCCCCGGCCGCCAGGCGGAGCGCGGACCGGCCCCTCTCAGCTCTCGGGGACCCAGGCGCGCGGTCCGTCCCGCCCAGCCTCGAACCAGGTCCTCACCGCGGAGCTCGGCAGGCCGCGCATGCGCAGTCCAGGGGCCGCAAGGTCTGCGCCTGGGGGGCCGTGGGTCCGCCCCACGGGGCTGCGCTGCCCCCCCGGTGGGCGCGGGCGCCCGCGAGTTGCGGCGCCTTGCGCGGCGGCCTGCTGGTGTGCTGCTGGGGCGTGGGGGGATCCCCTCTGGGCCCCAGATTCCCTCGCTCGGGCCCCGGCGTGGGCTGGGGCGCGTGCGTGCGTGGGCTGCGTGGCCCTCGGCCCGAAGCGCGGCAGGTGCGCAGCTGGCTGGCTGTGGGGGGACCAAAAAGGAGCGGCCAAAGCCTGCAGCACCCGGTATTCCCAGGCGGTCTCCCATCCAAGTACTAACCGGGCCCGACCCTGCTTAGCTTCCCAGATCCCACGAGATCGGGCGCGTTCAGGGTGGTATGGCCGGAGACGTTGGCGGCCGCCTCCAGGCGCCCTAAGGGTCCAGCGCCTGGGCTGGCAGCCCCCCGGGCAGCCCCCCCCGGCCGCCAGGCGGAGCGCGGACCGGCCCCTCTCAGCTCTCGGGGACCCAGGCGCGCGGTGCGTCCCGCCCAGCCTCGAACCAGGTCCTCACCGCGGAGCTCGGCAGGCCGCGCATGCGCAGTCCAGGGGCCGCAAGGTCTGCGCCTGGGGGGCCGTGGGTCCGCCCCACGGGGCTGCGCTGCCCCACCGGCGGGCGCGGGCGCCCGCGAGTTGCGGCGCCTTGCGCGGCGGCCTGCTGGTGTGCTGCTGGGGCGTGGGGGGATCCCCTCTGGGCCCCAGATTCCCTCGCTCGGCCCCCGGCGTGGGCTGGGGCGCGTGCGTGCGTGGGCTGCGTGGCCCTCGGCCCGAAGCGCGGCAGGTGCGCAGCTGGCTGGCTGTGGGGGGACCAAAAAGGAGCGGCCAAAGCCTGCAGCACCCGGTATTCCCAGGCGGTCTCCCATCCAAGTACTAACCGGGCCCGACCCTGCTTAGCTTCCCAGATCCCACGAGATCGGGCGCGTTCAGGGTGGTATGGCCGGAGACGTTGGCGGCCGCCTCCAGGCGCCCTAAGGGTCCAGCGCCTGGGCTGGCAGCCCCCCGGGCAGCCCCCCCCGGCCGCCAGGCGGAGCGCGGACCGGCCCCTCTCAGCTCTCGGGGACCCAGGCGCGCGGTCCGTCCCGCCCAGCCTCGAACCAGGTCCTCACCGCGGAGCTCGGCAGGCCGCGCATGCGCAGTCCAGGGGCCGCAAGGTCTGCGCCTGGGGGGCCGTGGGTCCGCCCCACGGGGCTGCGCTGCCCCACCGGCGGGCGCGGGCGCCCGCGAGTTGCGGCGCCTTGCGCGGCGGCCTGCTGGTGTGCTGCTGGGGCGTGGGGGGATCCCCTCTGGGCCCCAGATTCCCTCGCTCGGGCCCCGGCGTGGGCTGGGGCGCGTGCGTGCGTGGGCTGCGTGGCCCTCGGCCCGAAGCGCGGCAGGTGCGCAGCTGGCTGGCTGTGGGGGGACCAAAAAGGAGCGGCCAAAGCCTGCAGCACCCGGTATTCCCAGGCGGTCTCCCATCCAAGTACTAACCGGGCCCGACCCTGCTTAGCTTCCCAGATCCCACGAGATCGGGCGCGTTCAGGGTGGTATGGCCGGAGACGTTGGCGGCCGCCTCCAGGCGCCCTAAGGGTCCAGCGCCTGGGCTGGCAGCCCCCCGGGCAGCCCCCCCGGCCGCCAGGCGGAGCGCGGACCGGCCCCTCTCAGCTCTCGGGGACCCAGGCGCGCGGTCCGTCCCGCCCAGCCTCGAACCAGGTCCTCACCGCGGAGCTCGGCAGGCCGCGCATGCGCAGTCCAGGGGCCGCAAGGTCTGCGCCTGGGGGGCCGTGGGTCCGCCCCACGGGGCTGCGCTGCCCCCCCGGCGGGCGCGGGCGCCCGCGAGTTGCGGCGCCTTGCGCGGCGGCCTGCTGGTGTGCTGCTGGGGCGTGGGGGGATCCCCTCTGGGCCCCAGATTCCCTCGCTCGGCCCCCGGCGTGGGCTGGGGCGCGTGCGTGCGTGGGCTGCGTGGCCCTCGGCCCGAAGCGCGGCAGGTGCGCAGCTGGCTGGCTGTGGGGGGACCAAAAAGGAGCGGCCAAAGCCTGCAGCACCCGGTATTCCCAGGCGGTCTCCCATCCAAGTACTAACCGGGCCCGACCCTGCTTAGCTTCCCAGATCCCACGAGATCGGGCGCGTTCAGGGTGGTATGGCCGGAGACGTTGGCGGCCGCCTCCAGGCGCCCTAAGGGTCCAGCGCCTGGGCTGGCAGCCCCCCGGGCAGCCCCCCCCGGCCGCCAGGCGGAGCGCGGACCGGCCCCTCTCAGCTCTCGGGGACCCAGGCGCGCGGTCCGTCCCGCCCAGCCTCGAACCAGGTCCTCACCGCGGAGCTCGGCAGGCCGCGCATGCGCAGTCCAGGGGCCGCAAGGTCTGCGCCTGGGGGGCCGTGGGTCCGCCCCACGGGGCTGCGCTGCCCCCCCGGTGGGCGCGGGCGCCCGCGAGTTGCGGCGCCTTGCGCGGCGGCCTGCTGGTGTGCTGCTGGGGCGTGGGGGGATCCCCTCTGGGCCCCAGATTCCCTCGCTCGGGCCCCGGCGTGGGCTGGGGCGCGTGCGTGCGTGGGCTGCGTGGCCCTCGGCCCGAAGCGCGGCAGGTGCGCAGCTGGCTGGCTGTGGGGGGACCAAAAAGGAGCGGCCAAAGCCTGCAGCACCCGGTATTCCCAGGCGGTCTCCCATCCAAGTACTAACCGGGCCCGACCCTGCTTAGCTTCCCAGATCCCACGAGATCGGGCGCGTTCAGGGTGGTATGGCCGGAGACGTTGGCGGCCGCCTCCAGGCGCCCTAAGGGTCCAGCGCCTGGGCTGGCAGCCCCCCGGGCAGCCCCCCCCGGCCGCCAGGCGGAGCGCGGACCGGCCCCTCTCAGCTCTCGGGGACCCAGGCGCGCGGTCCGTCCCGCCCAGCCTCGAACCAGGTCCTCACCGCGGAGCTCGGCAGGCCGCGCATGCGCAGTCCAGGGGCCGCAAGGTCTGCGCCTGGGGGGCCGTGGGTCCGCCCCACGGGGCTGCGCTGCCCCACCGGCGGGCGCGGGCGCCCGCGAGTTGCGGCGCCTTGCGCGGCGGCCTGCTGGTGTGCTGCTGGGGCGTGGGGGGATCCCCTCTGGGCCCCAGATTCCCTCGCTCGGGCCCCAGCGTGGGCTGGGGCGCGTGCGTGCGTGGGCTGCGTGGCCCTCGGCCCGAAGCGCGGCAGGTGCGCAGCTGGCTGGCTGTGGGGGGACCAAAAAGGAGCGGCCAAAGCCTGCAGCACCCGGTATTCCCAGGCGGTCTCCCATCCAAGTACTAACCGGGCCCGACCCTGCTTAGCTTCCCAGATCCCACGAGATCGGGCGCGTTCAGGGTGGTATGGCCGGAGACGTTGGCGGCCGCCTCCAGGCGCCCTAAGGGTCCAGCGCCTGGGCTGGCAGCCCCCCGGGCAGCCCCCCCGGCCGCCAGGCGGAGCGCGGACCGGCCCCTCTCAGCTCTCGGGGACCCAGGCGCGCGGTCCGTCCCGCCCAGCCTCGAACCAGGTCCTCACCGCGGAGCTCGGCAGGCCGCGCATGCGCAGTCCAGGGGCCGCAAGGTCTGCGCCTGGGGGGCCGTGGGTCCGCCCCACGGGGCTGCGCTGCCCCCCCGGCGGGCGCGGGCGCCCGCGAGTTGCGGCGCCTTGCGCGGCGGCCTGCTGGTGTGCTGCTGGGGCGTGGGGGGATCCCCTCTGGGCCCCAGATTCCCTCGCTCGGCCCCCGGCGTGGGCTGGGGCGCGTGCGTGCGTGGGCTGCGTGGCCCTCGGCCCGAAGCGCGGCAGGTGCGCAGCTGGCTGGCTGTGGGGGGACCAAAAAGGAGCGGCCAAAGCCTGCAGCACCCGGTATTCCCAGGCGGTCTCCCATCCAAGTACTAACCGGGCCCGACCCTGCTTAGCTTCCCAGATCCCACGAGATCGGGCGCGTTCAGGGTGGTATGGCCGGAGACGTTGGCGGCCGCCTCCAGGCGCCCTAAGGGTCCAGCGCCTGGGCTGGCAGCCCCCCGGGCAGCCCCCCCGGCCGCCAGGCGGAGCGCGGACCGGCCCCTCTCAGCTCTCGGGGACCCAGGCGCGCGGTCCGTCCCGCCCAGCCTCGAACCAGGTCCTCACCGCGGAGCTCGGCAGGCCGCGCATGCGCAGTCCAGGGGCCGCAAGGTCTGCGCCTGGGGGGCCGTGGGTCCGCCCCACGGGGCTGCGCTGCCCCCCCGGCGGGCGCGGGCGCCCGCGAGTTGCGGCGCCTTGCGCGGCGGCCTGCTGGTGTGCTGCTGGGGCGTGGGGGGATCCCCTCTGGGCCCCAGATTCCCTCGCTCGGCCCCCGGCGTGGGCTGGGGCGCGTGCGTGCGTGGGCTGCGTGGCCCTCGGCCCGAAGCGCGGCAGGTGCGCAGCTGGCTGGCTGTGGGGGGACCAAAAAGGAGCGGCCAAAGCCTGCAGCACCCGGTATTCCCAGGCGGTCTCCCATCCAAGTACTAACCGGGCCCGACCCTGCTTAGCTTCCCAGATCCCACGAGATCGGGCGCGTTCAGGGTGGTATGGCCGGAGACGTTGGCGGCCGCCTCCAGGCGCCCTAAGGGTCCAGCGCCTGGGCTGGCAGCCCCCCGGGCAGCCCCCCCCGGCCGCCAGGCGGAGCGCGGACCGGCCCCTCTCAGCTCTCGGGGACCCAGGCGCGCGGTCCGTCCCGCCCAGCCTCGAACCAGGTCCTCACCGCGGAGCTCGGCAGGCCGCGCATGCGCAGTCCAGGGGCCGCAAGGTCTGCGCCTGGGGGGCCGTGGGTCCGCCCCACGGGGCTGCGCTGCCCCCCCGGTGGGCGCGGGCGCCCGCGAGTTGCGGCGCCTTGCGCGGCGGCCTGCTGGTGTGCTGCTGGGGCGTGGGGGGATCCCCTCTGGGCCCCAGATTCCCTCGCTCGGGCCCCGGCGTGGGCTGGGGCGCGTGCGTGCGTGGGCTGCGTGGCCCTCGGCCCGAAGCGCGGCAGGTGCGCAGCTGGCTGGCTGTGGGGGGACCAAAAAGGAGCGGCCAAAGCCTGCAGCACCCGGTATTCCCAGGCGGTCTCCCATCCAAGTACTAACCGGGCCCGACCCTGCTTAGCTTCCCAGATCCCACGAGATCGGGCGCGTTCAGGGTGGTATGGCCGGAGACGTTGGCGGCCGCCTCCAGGCGCCCTAAGGGTCCAGCGCCTGGGCTGGCAGCCCCCCGGGCAGCCCCCCCCGGCCGCCAGGCGGAGCGCGGACCGGCCCCTCTCAGCTCTCGGGGACCCAGGCGCGCGGTCCGTCCCGCCCAGCCTCGAACCAGGTCCTCACCGCGGAGCTCGGCAGGCCGCGCATGCGCAGTCCAGGGGCCGCAAGGTCTGCGCCTGGGGGGCCGTGGGTCCGCCCCACGGGGCTGCGCTGCCCCACCGGCGGGCGCGGGCGCCCGCGAGTTGCGGCGCCTTGCGCGGCGGCCTGCTGGTGTGCTGCTGGGGCGTGGGGGGATCCCCTCTGGGCCCCAGATTCCCTCGCTCGGGCCCCAGCGTGGGCTGGGGCGCGTGCGTGCGTGGGCTGCGTGGCCCTCGGCCCGAAGCGCGGCAGGTGCGCAGCTGGCTGGCTGTGGGGGGACCAAAAAGGAGCGGCCAAAGCCTGCAGCACCCGGTATTCCCAGGCGGTCTCCCATCCAAGTACTAACCGGGCCCGACCCTGCTTAGCTTCCCAGATCCCACGAGATCGGGCGCGTTCAGGGTGGTATGGCCGGAGACGTTGGCGGCCGCCTCCAGGCGCCCTAAGGGTCCAGCGCCTGGGCTGGCAGCCCCCCGGGCAGCCCCCCCGGCCGCCAGGCGGAGCGCGGACCGGCCCCTCTCAGCTCTCGGGGACCCAGGCGCGCGGTCCGTCCCGCCCAGCCTCGAACCAGGTCCTCACCGCGGAGCTCGGCAGGCCGCGCATGCGCAGTCCAGGGGCCGCAAGGTCTGCGCCTGGGGGGCCGTGGGTCCGCCCCACGGGGCTGCGCTGCCCCCCCGGCGGGCGCGGGCGCCCGCGAGTTGCGGCGCCTTGCGCGGCGGCCTGCTGGTGTGCTGCTGGGGCGTGGGGGGATCCCCTCTGGGCCCCAGATTCCCTCGCTCGGCCCCCGGCGTGGGCTGGGGCGCGTGCGTGCGTGGGCTGCGTGGCCCTCGGCCCGAAGCGCGGCAGGTGCGCAGCTGGCTGGCTGTGGGGGGACCAAAAAGGAGCGGCCAAAGCCTGCAGCACCCGGTATTCCCAGGCGGTCTCCCATCCAAGTACTAACCGGGCCCGACCCTGCTTAGCTTCCCAGATCCCACGAGATCGGGCGCGTTCAGGGTGGTATGGCCGGAGACGTTGGCGGCCGCCTCCAGGCGCCCTAAGGGTCCAGCGCCTGGGCTGGCAGCCCCCCGGGCAGCCCCCCCGGCCGCCAGGCGGAGCGCGGACCGGCCCCTCTCAGCTCTCGGGGACCCAGGCGCGCGGTCCGTCCCGCCCAGCCTCGAACCAGGTCCTCACCGCGGAGCTCGGCAGGCCGCGCATGCGCAGTCCAGGGGCCGCAAGGTCTGCGCCTGGGGGGCCGTGGGTCCGCCCCACGGGGCTGCGCTGCCCCCCCGGCGGGCGCGGGCGCCCGCGAGTTGCGGCGCCTTGCGCGGCGGCCTGCTGGTGTGCTGCTGGGGCGTGGGGGGATCCCCTCTGGGCCCCAGATTCCCTCGCTCGGCCCCCGGCGTGGGCTGGGGCGCGTGCGTGCGTGGGCTGCGTGGCCCTCGGCCCGAAGCGCGGCAGGTGCGCAGCTGGCTGGCTGTGGGGGGACCAAAAAGGAGCGGCCAAAGCCTGCAGCACCCGGTATTCCCAGGCGGTCTCCCATCCAAGTACTAACCGGGCCCGACCCTGCTTAGCTTCCCAGATCCCACGAGATCGGGCGCGTTCAGGGTGGTATGGCCGGAGACGTTGGCGGCCGCCTCCAGGCGCCCTAAGGGTCCAGCGCCTGGGCTGGCAGCCCCCCGGGCAGCCCCCCCCGGCCGCCAGGCGGAGCGCGGACCGGCCCCTCTCAGCTCTCGGGGACCCAGGCGCGCGGTCCGTCCCGCCCAGCCTCGAACCAGGTCCTCACCGCGGAGCTCGGCAGGCCGCGCATGCGCAGTCCAGGGGCCGCAAGGTCTGCGCCTGGGGGGCCGTGGGTCCGCCCCACGGGGCTGCGCTGCCCCCCCGGTGGGCGCGGGCGCCCGCGAGTTGCGGCGCCTTGCGCGGCGGCCTGCTGGTGTGCTGCTGGGGCGTGGGGGGATCCCCTCTGGGCCCCAGATTCCCTCGCTCGGGCCCCGGCGTGGGCTGGGGCGCGTGCGTGCGTGGGCTGCGTGGCCCTCGGCCCGAAGCGCGGCAGGTGCGCAGCTGGCTGGCTGTGGGGGGACCAAAAAGGAGCGGCCAAAGCCTGCAGCACCCGGTATTCCCAGGCGGTCTCCCATCCAAGTACTAACCGGGCCCGACCCTGCTTAGCTTCCCAGATCCCACGAGATCGGGCGCGTTCAGGGTGGTATGGCCGGAGACGTTGGCGGCCGCCTCCAGGCGCCCTAAGGGTCCAGCGCCTGGGCTGGCAGCCCCCCGGGCAGCCCCCCCGGCCGCCAGGCGGAGCGCGGACCGGCCCCTCTCAGCTCTCGGGGACCCAGGCGCGCGGTCCGTCCCGCCCAGCCTCGAACCAGGTCCTCACCGCGGAGCTCGGCAGGCCGCGCATGCGCAGTCCAGGGGCCGCAAGGTCTGCGCCTGGGGGGCCGTGGGTCCGCCCCACGGGGCTGCGCTGCCCCCCCGGCGGGCGCGGGCGCCCGCGAGTTGCGGCGCCTTGCGCGGCGGCCTGCTGGTGTGCTGCTGGGGCGTGGGGGGATCCCCTCTGGGCCCCAGATTCCCTCGCTCGGCCCCCGGCGTGGGCTGGGGCGCGTGCGTGCGTGGGCTGCGTGGCCCTCGGCCCGAAGCGCGGCAGGTGCGCAGCTGGCTGGCTGTGGGGGGACCAAAAAGGAGCGGCCAAAGCCTGCAGCACCCGGTATTCCCAGGCGGTCTCCCATCCAAGTACTAACCGGGCCCGACCATGCTTAGCTTCCCAGATCCCACGAGATCGGGCGCGTTCAGGGTGGTATGGCCGGAGACGTTGGCGGCCGCCTCCAGGCGCCCTAAGGGTCCAGCGCCTGGGCTGGCAGCCCCCCGGGCAGCCCCCCGCGGCCGCCAGGCGGAGCGCGGACCGGCCCCTCTCAGCTCTCGGGGACCCAGGCGCGCGGTCCGTCCCGCCCAGCCTCGAACCAGGTCCTCACCGCGGAACTCGGCAGGCCGCGCATGCGCAGTCCAGGGGCCGCAAGGTCTGCGCCTGGGGGGCCGTGGGTCCGCCCCACGGGGCTGCGCTGCCCCCCCGGCGGGCGCGGGCGCCCGCGAGTTGCGGCGCCTTGCGCGGCGGCCTGCTGGTGTGCTGCTGGGGCGTGGGGGGATCCCCTCTGGGCCCCAGATTCCCTCGCTCGGCCCCCGGCGTGGGCTGGGGCGCGTGCGTGCGTGGGCTGCGTGGCCCTCGGCCCGAAGCGCGGCAGGTGCGCAGCTGGCTGGCTGTGGGGGGACCAAAAAGGAGCGGCCAAAGCCTGCAGCACCCGGTATTCCCAGGCGGTCTCCCATCCAAGTACTAACCGGGCCCGACCCTGCTTAGCTTCCCAGATCCCACGAGATCGGGCGCGTTCAGGGTGGTATGGCCGGAGACGTTGGCGGCCGCCTCCAGGCGCCCTAAGGGTCCAGCGCCTGGGCTGGCAGCCCCCCGGGCAGCCCCCCGCGGCCGCCAGGCGGAGCGCGGACCGGCCCCTCTCAGCTCTCGGGGACCCAGGCGCGCGGTCCGTCCCGCCCAGCCTCGAACCAGGTCCTCACCGCGGAGCTCGGCAGGCCGCGCATGCGCAGTCCAGGGGCCGCAAGGTCTGCGCCTGGGGGGCCGTGGGTCCGCCCCACGGGGCTGCGCTGCCCCCCCGGCGGGCGCGGGCGCCCGCGAGTTGCGGCGCCTTGCGCGGCGGCCTGCTGGTGTGCTGCTGGGGCGTGGGGGGATCCCCTCTGGGCCCCAGATTCCCTCGCTCGGCCCCCGGCGTGGGCTGGGGCGCGTGCGTGCGTGGGCTGCGTGGCCCTCGGCCCGAAGCGCGGCAGGTGCGCAGCTGGCTGGCTGTGGGGGGACCAAAAAGGAGCGGCCAAAGCCTGCAGCACCCGGTATTCCCAGGCGGTCTCCCATCCAAGTACTAACCGGGCCCGACCCTGCTTAGCTTCCCAGATCCCACGAGATCGGGCGCGTTCAGGGTGGTATGGCCGGAGACGTTGGCGGCCGCCTCCAGGCGCCCTAAGGGTCCAGCGCCTGGGCTGGCAGCCCCCCGGGCAGCCCCCCGCGGCCGCCAGGCGGAGCGCGGACCGGCCCCTCTCAGCTCTCGGGGACCCAGGCGCGCGGTCCGTCCCGCCCAGCCTCGAACCAGGTCCTCACCGCGGAGCTCGGCAGGCCGCGCATGCGCAGTCCAGGGGCCGCAAGGTCTGCGCCTGGGGGGCCGTGGGTCCGCCCCACGGGGCTGCGCTGCCCCCCCGGCGGGCGCGGGCGCCCGCGAGTTGCGGCGCCTTGCGCGGCGGCCTGCTGGTGTGCTGCTGGGGCGTGGGGGGATCCCCTCTGGGCCCCAGATTCCCTCGCTCGGCCCCCGGCGTGGGCTGGGGCGCGTGCGTGCGTGGGCTGCGTGGCCCTCGGCCCGAAGCGCGGCAGGTGCGCAGCTGGCTGGCTGTGGGGGGACCAAAAAGGAGCGGCCAAAGCCTGCAGCACCCGGTATTCCCAGGCGGTCTCCCATCCAAGTACTAACCGGGCCCGACCCTGCTTAGCTTCCCAGATCCCACGAGATCGGGCGCGTTCAGGGTGGTATGGCCGGAGACGTTGGCGGCCGCCTCCAGGCGCCCTAAGGGTCCAGCGCCTGGGCTGGCAGCCCCCCGGGCAGCCCCCCCCGGCCGCCAGGCGGAGCGCGGACCGGCCCCTCTCAGCTCTCGGGGACCCAGGCGCGCGGTCCGTCCCGCCCAGCCTCGAACCAGGTCCTCACCGCGGAGCTCGGCAGGCCGCGCATGCGCAGTCCAGGGGCCGCAAGGTCTGCGCCTGGGGGGCCGTGGGTCCGCCCCACGGGGCTGCGCTGCCCCCCCGGCGGGCGCGGGCGCCCGCGAGTTGCGGCGCCTTGCGCGGCGGCCTGCTGGTGTGCTGCTGGGGCGTGGGGGGATCCCCTCTGGGCCCCAGATTCCCTCGCTCGGCCCCCGGCGTGGGCTGGGGCGCGTGCGTGCGTGGGCTGCGTGGCCCTCGGCCCGAAGCGCGGCAGGTGCGCAGCTGGCTGGCTGTGGGGGGACCAAAAAGGAGCGGCCAAAGCCTGCAGCACCCGGTATTCCCAGGCGGTCTCCCATCCAAGTACTAACCGGGCCCGACCCTGCTTAGCTTCCCAGATCCCACGAGATCGGGCGCGTTCAGGGTGGTATGGCCGGAGACGTTGGCGGCCGCCTCCAGGCGCCCTAAGGGTCCAGCGCCTGGGCTGGCAGCCCCCCGGGCAGCCCCCCCCGGCCGCCAGGCGGAGCGCGGACCGGCCCCTCTCAGCTCTCGGGGACCCAGGCGCGCGGTCCGTCCCGCCCAGCCTCGAACCAGGTCCTCACCGCGGAGCTCGGCAGGCCGCGCATGCGCAGTCCAGGGGCCGCAAGGTCTGCGCCTGGGGGGCCGTGGGTCCGCCCCACGGGGCTGCGCTGCCCCACCGGCGGGCGCGGGCGCCCGCGAGTTGCGGCGCCTTGCGCGGCGGCCTGCTGGTGTGCTGCTGGGGCGTGGGGGGATCCCCTCTGGGCCCCAGATTCCCTCGCTCGGGCCCCGGCGTGGGCTGGGGCGCGTGCGTGCGTGGGCTGCGTGGCCCTCGGCCCGAAGCGTGGCAGGTGCGCAGCTGGCTGGCTGTGGGGGGACCAAAAAGGAGCGGCCAAAGCCTGCAGCACCCGGTATTCCCAGGCGGTCTCCCATCCAAGTACTAACCGGGCCCGACCCTGCTTAGCTTCCCAGATCCCACGAGATCGGGCGCGTTCAGGGTGGTATGGCCGGAGACGTTGGCGGCCGCCTCCAGGCGCCCTAAGGGTCCAGCGCCTGGGCTGGCAGCCCCCCGGGCAGCCCCCCCCGGCCGCCAGGCGGAGCGCGGACCGGCCCCTCTCAGCTCTCGGGGACCCAGGCGCGCGGTCCGTCCCGCCCAGCCTCGAACCAGGTCCTCACCGCGGAGCTCGGCAGGCCGCGCATGCGCAGTCCAGGGGCCGCAAGGTCTGCGCCTGGGGGGCCGTGGGTCCGCCCCACGGGGCTGCGCTGCCCCCCCGGCGGGCGCGGGCGCCCGCGAGTTGCGGCGCCTTGCGCGGCGGCCTGCTGGTGTGCTGCTGGGGCGTGGGGGGATCCCCTCTGGGCCCCAGATTCCCTCGCTCGGCCCCCGGCGTGGGCTGGGGCGCGTGCGTGCGTGGGCTGCGTGGCCCTCGGCCCGAAGCGCGGCAGGTGCGCAGCTGGCTGGCTGTGGGGGGACCAAAAAGGAGCGGCCAAAGCCTGCAGCACCCGGTATTCCCAGGCGGTCTCCCATCCAAGTACTAACCGGGCCCGACCCTGCTTAGCTTCCCAGATCCCACGAGATCGGGCGCGTTCAGGGTGGTATGGCCGGAGACGTTGGCGGCCGCCTCCAGGCGCCCTAAGGGTCCAGCGCCTGGGCTGGCAGCCCCCCGGGCAGCCCCCCGCGGCCGCCAGGCGGAGCGCGGACCGGCCCCTCTCAGCTCTCGGGGACCCAGGCGCGCGGTCCGTCCCGCCCAGCCTCGAACCAGGTCCTCACCGCGGAGCTCGGCAGGCCGCGCATGCGCAGTCCAGGGGCCGCAAGGTCTGCGCCTGGGGGGCCGTGGGTCCGCCCCACGGGGCTGCGCTGCCCCCCCGGCGGGCGCGGGCGCCCGCGAGTTGCGGCGCCTTGCGCGGCGGCCTGCTGGTGTGCTGCTGGGGCGTGGGGGGATCCCCTCTGGGCCCCAGATTCCCTCGCTCGGCCCCCGGCGTGGGCTGGGGCGCGTGCGTGCGTGGGCTGCGTGGCCCTCGGCCCGAAGCGCGGCAGGTGCGCAGCTGGCTGGCTGTGGGGGGACCAAAAAGGAGCGGCCAAAGCCTGCAGCACCCGGTATTCCCAGGCGGTCTCCCATCCAAGTACTAACCGGGCCCGACCCTGCTTAGCTTCCCAGATCCCACGAGATCGGGCGCGTTCAGGGTGGTATGGCCGGAGACGTTGGCGGCCGCCTCCAGGCGCCCTAAGGGTCCAGCGCCTGGGCTGGCAGCCCCCCGGGCAGCCCCCCGCGGCCGCCAGGCGGAGCGCGGACCGGCCCCTCTCAGCTCTCGGGGACCCAGGCGCGCGGTCCGTCCCGCCCAGCCTCGAACCAGGTCCTCACCGCGGAACTCGGCAGGCCGCGCATGCGCAGTCCAGGGGCCGCAAGGTCTGCGCCTGGGGGGCCGTGGGTCCGCCCCACGGGGCTGCGCTGCCCCCCCGGCGGGCGCGGGCGCCCGCGAGTTGCGGCGCCTTGCGCGGCGGCCTGCTGGTGTGCTGCTGGGGCGTGGGGGGATCCCCTCTGGGCCCCAGATTCCCTCGCTCGGCCCCCGGCGTGGGCTGGGGCGCGTGCGTGCGTGGGCTGCGTGGCCCTCGGCCCGAAGCGCGGCAGGTGCGCAGCTGGCTGGCTGTGGGGGGACCAAAAAGGAGCGGCCAAAGCCTGCAGCACCCGGTATTCCCAGGCGGTCTCCCATCCAAGTACTAACCGGGCCCGACCCTGCTTAGCTTCCCAGATCCCACGAGATCGGGCGCGTTCAGGGTGGTATGGCCGGAGACGTTGGCGGCCGCCTCCAGGCGCCCTAAGGGTCCAGCGCCTGGGCTGGCAGCCCCCCGGGCAGCCCCCCCCGGCCGCCAGGCGGAGCGCGGACCGGCCCCTCTCAGCTCTCGGGGACCCAGGCGCGCGGTCCGTCCCGCCCAGCCTCGAACCAGGTCCTCACCGCGGAGCTCGGCAGGCCGCGCATGCGCAGTCCAGGGGCCGCAAGGTCTGCGCCTGGGGGGCCGTGGGTCCGCCCCACGGGGCTGCGCTGCCCCACCGGCGGGCGCGGGCGCCCGCGAGTTGCGGCGCCTTGCGCGGCGGCCTGCTGGTGTGCTGCTGGGGCGTGGGGGGATCCCCTCTGGGCCCCAGATTCCCTCGCTCGGCCCCCGGCGTGGGCTGGGGCGCGTGCGTGCGTGGGCTGCGTGGCCCTCGGCCCGAAGCGCGGCAGGTGCGCAGCTGGCTGGCTGTGGGGGGACCAAAAAGGAGCGGCCAAAGCCTGCAGCACCCGGTATTCCCAGGCGGTCTCCCATCCAAGTACTAACCGGGCCCGACCCTGCTTAGCTTCCCAGATCCCACGAGATCGGGCGCGTTCAGGGTGGTATGGCCGGAGACGTTGGCGGCCGCCTCCAGGCGCCCTAAGGGTCCAGCGCCTGGGCTGGCAGCCCCCCGGGCAGCCCCCCCCGGCCGCCAGGCGGAGCGCGGACCGGCCCCTCTCAGCTCTCGGGGACCCAGGCGCGCGGTCCGTCCCGCCCAGCCTCGAACCAGGTCCTCACCGCGGAGCTCGGCAGGCCGCGCATGCGCAGTCCAGGGGCCGCAAGGTCTGCGCCTGGGGGGCCGTGGGTCCGCCCCACGGGGCTGCGCTGCCCCCCCGGCGGGCGCGGGCGCCCGCGAGTTGCGGCGCCTTGCGCGGCGGCCTGCTGGTGTGCTGCTGGGGCGTGGGGGGATCCCCTCTGGGCCCCAGATTCCCTCGCTCGGGCCCCGGCGTGGGCTGGGGCGCGTGCGTGCGTGGGCTGCGTGGCCCTCGGCCCGAAGCGCGGCAGGTGCGCAGCTGGCTGGCTGTGGGGGGACCAAAAAGGAGCGGCCAAAGCCTGCAGCACCCGGTATTCCCAGGCGGTCTCCCATCCAAGTACTAACCGGGCCCGACCCTGCTTAGCTTCCCAGATCCCACGAGATCGGGCGCGTTCAGGGTGGTATGGCCGGAGACGTTGGCGGCCGCCTCCAGGCGCCCTAAGGGTCCAGCGCCTGGGCTGGCAGCCCCCCGGGCAGCCCCCCCGGCCGCCAGGCGGAGCGCGGACCGGCCCCTCTCAGCTCTCGGAGACCCAGGCGCGCGGTCCGTCCCGCCCAGCCTCGAACCAGGTCCTCACCGCGGAGCTCGGCAGGCCGCGCATGCGCAGTCCAGGGGCCGCAAGGTCTGCGCCTGGGGGGCCGTGGGTCCGCCCCACGGGGCTGCGCTGCCCCCCCGGCGGGCGTGGGCACCCGCGAGTTGCGGCGCCTTGCGCGGCGGCCTGCTGGTGTGCTGCTGGGGCGTGGGGGATCCCCTCTGGGCCCCAGATTCCCTCGCTCGGCCCCCGGCGTGGGCTGGGGCGCGTGCGTGCGTGGGCTGCGTGGCCCTCGGCCCGAAGCGCGGCAGGTGCGCAGCTGGCTGGCTGTGGGGGGACCAAAAAGGAGCGGCCAAAGCCTGCAGCACCCGGTATTCCCAGGCGGTCTCCCATCCAAGTACTAACCGGGCCCGACCCTGCTTAGCTTCCCAGATCCCACGAGATCGGGCGCGTTCAGGGTGGTATGGCCGGAGACGTTGGCGGCCGCCTCCAGGCGCCCTAAGGGTCCAGCGCCTGGGCTGGCAGCCCCCCGGGCAGCCCCCCCCGGCCGCCAGGCGGAGCGCGGACCGGCCCCTCTCAGCTCTCGGGGACCCAGGCGCGCGGTCCGTCCCGCCCAGCCTCGAACCAGGTCCTCACCGCGGAGCTCGGCAGGCCGCGCATGCGCAGTCCAGGGGCCGCAAGGTCTGCGCCTGGGGGGCCGTGGGTCCGCCCCACGGGGCTGCGCTGCCCCACCGGCGGGCGCGGGCGCCCGCGAGTTGCGGCGCCTTGCGCGGCGGCCTGCTGGTGTGCTGCTGGGGCGTGGGGGGATCCCCTCTGGGCCCCAGATTCCCTCGCTCGGGCCCCAGCGTGGGCTGGGGCGCGTGCGTGCGTGGGCTGCGTGGCCCTCGGCCCGAAGCGCGGCAGGTGCGCAGCTGGCTGGCTGTGGGGGGACCAAAAAGGAGCGGCCAAAGCCTGCAGCACCCGGTATTCCCAGGCGGTCTCCCATCCAAGTACTAACCGGGCCCGACCCTGCTTAGCTTCCCAGATCCCACGAGATCGGGCGCGTTCAGGGTGGTATGGCCGGAGACGTTGGCGGCCGCCTCCAGGCGCCCTAAGGGTCCAGCGCCTGGGCTGGCAGCCCCCCGGGCAGCCCCCCCGGCCGCCAGGCGGAGCGCGGACCGGCCCCTCTCAGCTCTCGGGGACCCAGGCGCGCGGTCCGTCCCGCCCAGCCTCGAACCAGGTCCTCACCGCGGAGCTCGGCAGGCCGCGCATGCGCAGTCCAGGGGCCGCAAGGTCTGCGCCTGGGGGGCCGTGGGTCCGCCCCACGGGGCTGCGCTGCCCCCCCGGCGGGCGCGGGCGCCCGCGAGTTGCGGCGCCTTGCGCGGCGGCCTGCTGGTGTGCTGCTGGGGCGTGGGGGGATCCCCTCTGGGCCCCAGATTCCCTCGCTCGGCCCCCGGCGTGGGCTGGGGCGCGTGCGTGCGTGGGCTGCGTGGCCCTCGGCCCGAAGCGCGGCAGGTGCGCAGCTGGCTGGCTGTGGGGGGACCAAAAAGGAGCGGCCAAAGCCTGCAGCACCCGGTATTCCCAGGCGGTCTCCCATCCAAGTACTAACCGGGCCCGACCCTGCTTAGCTTCCCAGATCCCACGAGATCGGGCGCGTTCAGGGTGGTATGGCCGGAGACGTTGGCGGCCGCCTCCAGGCGCCCTAAGGGTCCAGCGCCTGGGCTGGCAGCCCCCCGGGCAGCCCCCCCCGGCCGCCAGGCGGAGCGCGGACCGGCCCCTCTCAGCTCTCGGGGACCCAGGCGCGCGGTCCGTCCCGCCCAGCCTCGAACCAGGTCCTCACCGCGGAGCTCGGCAGGCCGCGCATGCGCAGTCCAGGGGCCGCAAGGTCTGCGCCTGGGGGGCCGTGGGTCCGCCCCACGGGGCTGCGCTGCCCCACCGGCGGGCGCGGGCGCCCGCGAGTTGCGGCGCCTTGCGCGGCGGCCTGCTGGTGTGCTGCTGGGGCGTGGGGGGATCCCCTCTGGGCCCCAGATTCCCTCGCTCGGGCCCCGGCGTGGGCTGGGGCGCGTGTGTGCGTGGGCTGCGTGGCCCTCGGCCCGAAGCGCGGCAGGTGCGCAGCTGGCTGGCTGTGGGGGGACCAAAAAGGAGCGGCCAAAGCCTGCAGCACCCGGTATTCCCAGGCGGTCTCCCATCCAAGTACTAACCGGGCCCGACCCTGCTTAGCTTCCCAGATCCCACGAGATCGGGCGCGTTCAGGGTGGTATGGCCGGAGACGTTGGCGGCCGCCTCCAGGCGCCCTAAGGGTCCAGCGCCTGGGCTGGCAGCCCCCCGGGCAGCCCCCCCGGCCGCCAGGCGGAGCGCGGACCGGCCCCTCTCAGCTCTCGGGGACCCAGGCGCGCGGTCCGTCCCGCCCAGCCTCGAACCAGGTCCTCACCGCGGAGCTCGGCAGGCCGCGCATGCGCAGTCCAGGGGCCGCAAGGTCTGCGCCTGGGGGGCCGTGGGTCCGCCCCACGGGGCTGCGCTGCCCCCCCAGCGGGCGCGGGCGCCCGCGAGTTGCGGCGCCTTGCGCGGCGGCCTGCTGGTGTGCTGCTGGGGCGTGGGGGATCCCCTCTGGGCCCCAGATTCCCTCGCTCGGCCCCCGGCGTGGGCTGGGGCGCGTGCGTGCGTGGGCTGCGTGGCCCTCGGCCCGAAGCGCGGCAGGTGCGCAGCTGGCTGGCTGTGGGGGGACCAAAAAGGAGCGGCCAAAGCCTGCAGCACCCGGTATTCCCAGGCGGTCTCCCATCCAAGTACTAACCGGGCCCGACCCTGCTTAGCTTCCCAGATCCCACGAGATCGGGCGCGTTCAGGGTGGTATGGCCGGAGACGTTGGCGGCCGCCTCCAGGCGCCCTAAGGGTCCAGCGCCTGGGCTGGCAGCCCCCCGGGCAGCCCCCCGCGGCCGCCAGGCGGAGCGCGGACCGGCCCCTCTCAGCTCTCGGGGACCCAGGCGCGCGGTCCGTCCCGCCCAGCCTCGAACCAGGTCCTCACCGCGGAGCTCGGCAGGCCGCGCATGCGCAGTCCAGGGGCCGCAAGGTCTGCGCCTGGGGGGCCGTGGGTCCGCCCCACGGGGCTGCGCTGCCCCCCCGGCGGGCGCGGGCGCCCGCGAGTTGCGGCGCCTTGCGCGGCGGCCTGCTGGTGTGCTGCTGGGGCGTGGGGGGATCCCCTCTGGGCCCCAGATTCCCTCGCTCGGCCCCCGGCGTGGGCTGGGGCGCGTGCGTGCGTGGGCTGCGTGGCCCTCGGCCCGAAGCGCGGCAGGTGCGCAGCTGGCTGGCTGTGGGGGGACCAAAAAGGAGCGGCCAAAGCCTGCAGCACCCGGTATTCCCAGGCGGTCTCCCATCCAAGTACTAACCGGGCCCGACCCTGCTTAGCTTCCCAGATCCCACGAGATCGGGCGCGTTCAGGGTGGTATGGCCGGAGACGTTGGCGGCCGCCTCCAGGCGCCCTAAGGGTCCAGCGCCTGGGCTGGCAGCCCCCCGGGCAGCCCCCCCCGGCCGCCAGGCGGAGCGCGGACCGGCCCCTCTCAGCTCTCGGGGACCCAGGCGCGCGGTCCGTCCCGCCCAGCCTCGAACCAGGTCCTCACCGCGGAGCTCGGCAGGCCGCGCATGCGCAGTCCAGGGGCCGCAAGGTCTGCGCCTGGGGGGCCGTGGGTCCGCCCCACGGGGCTGCGCTGCCCCCCCGGCGGGCGCGGGCGCCCGCGAGTTGCGGCGCCTTGCGCGGCGGCCTGCTGGTGTGCTGCTGGGGCGTGGGGGGATCCCCTCTGGGCCCCAGATTCCCTCGCTCGGCCCCCGGCGTGGGCTGGGGCGCGTGCGTGCGTGGGCTGCGTGGCCCTCGGCCCGAAGCGCGGCAGGTGCGCAGCTGGCTGGCTGTGGGGGGACCAAAAAGGAGCGGCCAAAGCCTGCAGCACCCGGTATTCCCAGGCGGTCTCCCATCCAAGTACTAACCGGGCCCGACCCTGCTTAGCTTCCCAGATCCCACGAGATCGGGCGCGTTCAGGGTGGTATGGCCGGAGACGTTGGCGGCCGCCTCCAGGCGCCCTAAGGGTCCAGCGCCTGGGCTGGCAGCCCCCCGGGCAGCCCCCCCCGGCCGCCAGGCGGAGCGCGGACCGGCCCCTCTCAGCTCTCGGGGACCCAGGCGCGCGGTCCGTCCCGCCCAGCCTCGAACCAGGTCCTCACCGCGGAGCTCGGCAGGCCGCGCATGCGCAGTCCAGGGGCCGCAAGGTCTGCGCCTGGGGGGCCGTGGGTCCGCCCCACGGGGCTGCGCTGCCCCACCGGCGGGCGCGGGCGCCCGCGAGTTGCGGCGCCTTGCGCGGCGGCCTGCTGGTGTGCTGCTGGGGCGTGGGGGGATCCCCTCTGGGCCCCAGATTCCCTCGCTCGGGCCCCGGCGTGGGCTGGGGCGCGTGCGTGCGTGGGCTGCGTGGCCCTCGGCCCGAAGCGTGGCAGGTGCGCAGCTGGCTGGCTGTGGGGGGACCAAAAAGGAGCGGCCAAAGCCTGCAGCACCCGGTATTCCCAGGCGGTCTCCCATCCAAGTACTAACCGGGCCCGACCCTGCTTAGCTTCCCAGATCCCACGAGATCGGGCGCGTTCAGGGTGGTATGGCCGGAGACGTTGGCGGCCGCCTCCAGGCGCCCTAAGGGTCCAGCGCCTGGGCTGGCAGCCCCCCGGGCAGCCCCCCCCGGCCGCCAGGCGGAGCGCGGACCGGCCCCTCTCAGCTCTCGGGGACCCAGGCGCGCGGTCCGTCCCGCCCAGCCTCGAACCAGGTCCTCACCGCGGAGCTCGGCAGGCCGCGCATGCGCAGTCCAGGGGCCGCAAGGTCTGCGCCTGGGGGGCCGTGGGTCCGCCCCACGGGGCTGCGCTGCCCCCCCGGCGGGCGCGGGCGCCCGCGAGTTGCGGCGCCTTGCGCGGCGGCCTGCTGGTGTGCTGCTGGGGCGTGGGGGGATCCCCTCTGGGCCCCAGATTCCCTCGCTCGGCCCCCGGCGTGGGCTGGGGCGCGTGCGTGCGTGGGCTGCGTGGCCCTCGGCCCGAAGCGCGGCAGGTGCGCAGCTGGCTGGCTGTGGGGGGACCAAAAAGGAGCGGCCAAAGCCTGCAGCACCCGGTATTCCCAGGCGGTCTCCCATCCAAGTACTAACCGGGCCCGACCCTGCTTAGCTTCCCAGATCCCACGAGATCGGGCGCGTTCAGGGTGGTATGGCCGGAGACGTTGGCGGCCGCCTCCAGGCGCCCTAAGGGTCCAGCGCCTGGGCTGGCAGCCCCCCGGGCAGCCCCCCGCGGCCGCCAGGCGGAGCGCGGACCGGCCCCTCTCAGCTCTCGGGGACCCAGGCGCGCGGTCCGTCCCGCCCAGCCTCGAACCAGGTCCTCACCGCGGAGCTCGGCAGGCCGCGCATGCGCAGTCCAGGGGCCGCAAGGTCTGCGCCTGGGGGGCCGTGGGTCCGCCCCACGGGGCTGCGCTGCCCCCCCGGCGGGCGCGGGCGCCCGCGAGTTGCGGCGCCTTGCGCGGCGGCCTGCTGGTGTGCTGCTGGGGCGTGGGGGGATCCCCTCTGGGCCCCAGATTCCCTCGCTCGGCCCCCGGCGTGGGCTGGGGCGCGTGCGTGCGTGGGCTGCGTGGCCCTCGGCCCGAAGCGCGGCAGGTGCGCAGCTGGCTGGCTGTGGGGGGACCAAAAAGGAGCGGCCAAAGCCTGCAGCACCCGGTATTCCCAGGCGGTCTCCCATCCAAGTACTAACCGGGCCCGACCCTGCTTAGCTTCCCAGATCCCACGAGATCGGGCGCGTTCAGGGTGGTATGGCCGGAGACGTTGGCGGCCGCCTCCAGGCGCCCTAAGGGTCCAGCGCCTGGGCTGGCAGCCCCCCGGGCAGCCCCCCGCGGCCGCCAGGCGGAGCGCGGACCGGCCCCTCTCAGCTCTCGGGGACCCAGGCGCGCGGTCCGTCCCGCCCAGCCTCGAACCAGGTCCTCACCGCGGAACTCGGCAGGCCGCGCATGCGCAGTCCAGGGGCCGCAAGGTCTGCGCCTGGGGGGCCGTGGGTCCGCCCCACGGGGCTGCGCTGCCCCCCCGGCGGGCGCGGGCGCCCGCGAGTTGCGGCGCCTTGCGCGGCGGCCTGCTGGTGTGCTGCTGGGGCGTGGGGGGATCCCCTCTGGGCCCCAGATTCCCTCGCTCGGCCCCCGGCGTGGGCTGGGGCGCGTGCGTGCGTGGGCTGCGTGGCCCTCGGCCCGAAGCGCGGCAGGTGCGCAGCTGGCTGGCTGTGGGGGGACCAAAAAGGAGCGGCCAAAGCCTGCAGCACCCGGTATTCCCAGGCGGTCTCCCATCCAAGTACTAACCGGGCCCGACCCTGCTTAGCTTCCCAGATCCCACGAGATCGGGCGCGTTCAGGGTGGTATGGCCGGAGACGTTGGCGGCCGCCTCCAGGCGCCCTAAGGGTCCAGCGCCTGGGCTGGCAGCCCCCCGGGCAGCCCCCCCCGGCCGCCAGGCGGAGCGCGGACCGGCCCCTCTCAGCTCTCGGGGACCCAGGCGCGCGGTCCGTCCCGCCCAGCCTCGAACCAGGTCCTCACCGCGGAGCTCGGCAGGCCGCGCATGCGCAGTCCAGGGGCCGCAAGGTCTGCGCCTGGGGGGCCGTGGGTCCGCCCCACGGGGCTGCGCTGCCCCACCGGCGGGCGCGGGCGCCCGCGAGTTGCGGCGCCTTGCGCGGCGGCCTGCTGGTGTGCTGCTGGGGCGTGGGGGGATCCCCTCTGGGCCCCAGATTCCCTCGCTCGGCCCCCGGCGTGGGCTGGGGCGCGTGCGTGCGTGGGCTGCGTGGCCCTCGGCCCGAAGCGCGGCAGGTGCGCAGCTGGCTGGCTGTGGGGGGACCAAAAAGGAGCGGCCAAAGCCTGCAGCACCCGGTATTCCCAGGCGGTCTCCCATCCAAGTACTAACCGGGCCCGACCCTGCTTAGCTTCCCAGATCCCACGAGATCGGGCGCGTTCAGGGTGGTATGGCCGGAGACGTTGGCGGCCGCCTCCAGGCGCCCTAAGGGTCCAGCGCCTGGGCTGGCAGCCCCCCGGGCAGCCCCCCCCGGCCGCCAGGCGGAGCGCGGACCGGCCCCTCTCAGCTCTCGGGGACCCAGGCGCGCGGTCCGTCCCGCCCAGCCTCGAACCAGGTCCTCACCGCGGAGCTCGGCAGGCCGCGCATGCGCAGTCCAGGGGCCGCAAGGTCTGCGCCTGGGGGGCCGTGGGTCCGCCCCACGGGGCTGCGCTGCCCCCCCGGCGGGCGCGGGCGCCCGCGAGTTGCGGCGCCTTGCGCGGCGGCCTGCTGGTGTGCTGCTGGGGCGTGGGGGGATCCCCTCTGGGCCCCAGATTCCCTCGCTCGGGCCCCGGCGTGGGCTGGGGCGCGTGCGTGCGTGGGCTGCGTGGCCCTCGGCCCGAAGCGCGGCAGGTGCGCAGCTGGCTGGCTGTGGGGGGACCAAAAAGGAGCGGCCAAAGCCTGCAGCACCCGGTATTCCCAGGCGGTCTCCCATCCAAGTACTAACCGGGCCCGACCCTGCTTAGCTTCCCAGATCCCACGAGATCGGGCGCGTTCAGGGTGGTATGGCCGGAGACGTTGGCGGCCGCCTCCAGGCGCCCTAAGGGTCCAGCGCCTGGGCTGGCAGCCCCCCGGGCAGCCCCCCCGGCCGCCAGGCGGAGCGCGGACCGGCCCCTCTCAGCTCTCGGAGACCCAGGCGCGCGGTCCGTCCCGCCCAGCCTCGAACCAGGTCCTCACCGCGGAGCTCGGCAGGCCGCGCATGCGCAGTCCAGGGGCCGCAAGGTCTGCGCCTGGGGGGCCGTGGGTCCGCCCCACGGGGCTGCGCTGCCCCCCCGGCGGGCGTGGGCACCCGCGAGTTGCGGCGCCTTGCGCGGCGGCCTGCTGGTGTGCTGCTGGGGCGTGGGGGATCCCCTCTGGGCCCCAGATTCCCTCGCTCGGCCCCCGGCGTGGGCTGGGGCGCGTGCGTGCGTGGGCTGCGTGGCCCTCGGCCCGAAGCGCGGCAGGTGCGCAGCTGGCTGGCTGTGGGGGGACCAAAAAGGAGCGGCCAAAGCCTGCAGCACCCGGTATTCCCAGGCGGTCTCCCATCCAAGTACTAACCGGGCCCGACCCTGCTTAGCTTCCCAGATCCCACGAGATCGGGCGCGTTCAGGGTGGTATGGCCGGAGACGTTGGCGGCCGCCTCCAGGCGCCCTAAGGGTCCAGCGCCTGGGCTGGCAGCCCCCCGGGCAGCCCCCCCCGGCCGCCAGGCGGAGCGCGGACCGGCCCCTCTCAGCTCTCGGGGACCCAGGCGCGCGGTCCGTCCCGCCCAGCCTCGAACCAGGTCCTCACCGCGGAGCTCGGCAGGCCGCGCATGCGCAGTCCAGGGGCCGCAAGGTCTGCGCCTGGGGGGCCGTGGGTCCGCCCCACGGGGCTGCGCTGCCCCACCGGCGGGCGCGGGCGCCCGCGAGTTGCGGCGCCTTGCGCGGCGGCCTGCTGGTGTGCTGCTGGGGCGTGGGGGGATCCCCTCTGGGCCCCAGATTCCCTCGCTCGGGCCCCAGCGTGGGCTGGGGCGCGTGCGTGCGTGGGCTGCGTGGCCCTCGGCCCGAAGCGCGGCAGGTGCGCAGCTGGCTGGCTGTGGGGGGACCAAAAAGGAGCGGCCAAAGCCTGCAGCACCCGGTATTCCCAGGCGGTCTCCCATCCAAGTACTAACCGGGCCCGACCCTGCTTAGCTTCCCAGATCCCACGAGATCGGGCGCGTTCAGGGTGGTATGGCCGGAGACGTTGGCGGCCGCCTCCAGGCGCCCTAAGGGTCCAGCGCCTGGGCTGGCAGCCCCCCGGGCAGCCCCCCCGGCCGCCAGGCGGAGCGCGGACCGGCCCCTCTCAGCTCTCGGGGACCCAGGCGCGCGGTCCGTCCCGCCCAGCCTCGAACCAGGTCCTCACCGCGGAGCTCGGCAGGCCGCGCATGCGCAGTCCAGGGGCCGCAAGGTCTGCGCCTGGGGGGCCGTGGGTCCGCCCCACGGGGCTGCGCTGCCCCCCCGGCGGGCGCGGGCGCCCGCGAGTTGCGGCGCCTTGCGCGGCGGCCTGCTGGTGTGCTGCTGGGGCGTGGGGGGATCCCCTCTGGGCCCCAGATTCCCTCGCTCGGCCCCCGGCGTGGGCTGGGGCGCGTGCGTGCGTGGGCTGCGTGGCCCTCGGCCCGAAGCGCGGCAGGTGCGCAGCTGGCTGGCTGTGGGGGGACCAAAAAGGAGCGGCCAAAGCCTGCAGCACCCGGTATTCCCAGGCGGTCTCCCATCCAAGTACTAACCGGGCCCGACCCTGCTTAGCTTCCCAGATCCCACGAGATCGGGCGCGTTCAGGGTGGTATGGCCGGAGACGTTGGCGGCCGCCTCCAGGCGCCCTAAGGGTCCAGCGCCTGGGCTGGCAGCCCCCCGGGCAGCCCCCCCCGGCCGCCAGGCGGAGCGCGGACCGGCCCCTCTCAGCTCTCGGGGACCCAGGCGCGCGGTCCGTCCCGCCCAGCCTCGAACCAGGTCCTCACCGCGGAGCTCGGCAGGCCGCGCATGCGCAGTCCAGGGGCCGCAAGGTCTGCGCCTGGGGGGCCGTGGGTCCGCCCCACGGGGCTGCGCTGCCCCACCGGCGGGCGCGGGCGCCCGCGAGTTGCGGCGCCTTGCGCGGCGGCCTGCTGGTGTGCTGCTGGGGCGTGGGGGGATCCCCTCTGGGCCCCAGATTCCCTCGCTCGGGCCCCGGCGTGGGCTGGGGCGCGTGTGTGCGTGGGCTGCGTGGCCCTCGGCCCGAAGCGCGGCAGGTGCGCAGCTGGCTGGCTGTGGGGGGACCAAAAAGGAGCGGCCAAAGCCTGCAGCACCCGGTATTCCCAGGCGGTCTCCCATCCAAGTACTAACCGGGCCCGACCCTGCTTAGCTTCCCAGATCCCACGAGATCGGGCGCGTTCAGGGTGGTATGGCCGGAGACGTTGGCGGCCGCCTCCAGGCGCCCTAAGGGTCCAGCGCCTGGGCTGGCAGCCCCCCGGGCAGCCCCCCCGGCCGCCAGGCGGAGCGCGGACCGGCCCCTCTCAGCTCTCGGGGACCCAGGCGCGCGGTCCGTCCCGCCCAGCCTCGAACCAGGTCCTCACCGCGGAGCTCGGCAGGCCGCGCATGCGCAGTCCAGGGGCCGCAAGGTCTGCGCCTGGGGGGCCGTGGGTCCGCCCCACGGGGCTGCGCTGCCCCCCCAGCGGGCGCGGGCGCCCGCGAGTTGCGGCGCCTTGCGCGGCGGCCTGCTGGTGTGCTGCTGGGGCGTGGGGGATCCCCTCTGGGCCCCAGATTCCCTCGCTCGGCCCCCGGCGTGGGCTGGGGCGCGTGCGTGCGTGGGCTGCGTGGCCCTCGGCCCGAAGCGCGGCAGGTGCGCAGCTGGCTGGCTGTGGGGGGACCAAAAAGGAGCGGCCAAAGCCTGCAGCACCCGGTATTCCCAGGCGGTCTCCCATCCAAGTACTAACCGGGCCCGACCCTGCTTAGCTTCCCAGATCCCACGAGATCGGGCGCGTTCAGGGTGGTATGGCCGGAGACGTTGGCGGCCGCCTCCAGGCGCCCTAAGGGTCCAGCGCCTGGGCTGGCAGCCCCCCGGGCAGCCCCCCGCGGCCGCCAGGCGGAGCGCGGACCGGCCCCTCTCAGCTCTCGGGGACCCAGGCGCGCGGTCCGTCCCGCCCAGCCTCGAACCAGGTCCTCACCGCGGAGCTCGGCAGGCCGCGCATGCGCAGTCCAGGGGCCGCAAGGTCTGCGCCTGGGGGGCCGTGGGTCCGCCCCACGGGGCTGCGCTGCCCCCCCGGCGGGCGCGGGCGCCCGCGAGTTGCGGCGCCTTGCGCGGCGGCCTGCTGGTGTGCTGCTGGGGCGTGGGGGGATCCCCTCTGGGCCCCAGATTCCCTCGCTCGGCCCCCGGCGTGGGCTGGGGCGCGTGCGTGCGTGGGCTGCGTGGCCCTCGGCCCGAAGCGCGGCAGGTGCGCAGCTGGCTGGCTGTGGGGGGACCAAAAAGGAGCGGCCAAAGCCTGCAGCACCCGGTATTCCCAGGCGGTCTCCCATCCAAGTACTAACCGGGCCCGACCCTGCTTAGCTTCCCAGATCCCACGAGATCGGGCGCGTTCAGGGTGGTATGGCCGGAGACGTTGGCGGCCGCCTCCAGGCGCCCTAAGGGTCCAGCGCCTGGGCTGGCAGCCCCCCGGGCAGCCCCCCCCGGCCGCCAGGCGGAGCGCGGACCGGCCCCTCTCAGCTCTCGGGGACCCAGGCGCGCGGTCCGTCCCGCCCAGCCTCGAACCAGGTCCTCACCGCGGAGCTCGGCAGGCCGCGCATGCGCAGTCCAGGGGCCGCAAGGTCTGCGCCTGGGGGGCCGTGGGTCCGCCCCACGGGGCTGCGCTGCCCCCCCGGCGGGCGCGGGCGCCCGCGAGTTGCGGCGCCTTGCGCGGCGGCCTGCTGGTGTGCTGCTGGGGCGTGGGGGGATCCCCTCTGGGCCCCAGATTCCCTCGCTCGGCCCCCGGCGTGGGCTGGGGCGCGTGCGTGCGTGGGCTGCGTGGCCCTCGGCCCGAAGCGCGGCAGGTGCGCAGCTGGCTGGCTGTGGGGGGACCAAAAAGGAGCGGCCAAAGCCTGCAGCACCCGGTATTCCCAGGCGGTCTCCCATCCAAGTACTAACCGGGCCCGACCCTGCTTAGCTTCCCAGATCCCACGAGATCGGGCGCGTTCAGGGTGGTATGGCCGGAGACGTTGGCGGCCGCCTCCAGGCGCCCTAAGGGTCCAGCGCCTGGGCTGGCAGCCCCCCGGGCAGCCCCCCGCGGCCGCCAGGCGGAGCGCGGACCGGCCCCTCTCAGCTCTCGGGGACCCAGGCGCGCGGTCCGTCCCGCCCAGCCTCGAACCAGGTCCTCACCGCGGAACTCGGCAGGCCGCGCATGCGCAGTCCAGGGGCCGCAAGGTCTGCGCCTGGGGGGCCGTGGGTCCGCCCCACGGGGCTGCGCTGCCCCCCCGGCGGGCGCGGGCGCCCGCGAGTTGCGGCGCCTTGCGCGGCGGCCTGCTGGTGTGCTGCTGGGGCGTGGGGGGATCCCCTCTGGGCCCCAGATTCCCTCGCTCGGCCCCCGGCGTGGGCTGGGGCGCGTGCGTGCGTGGGCTGCGTGGCCCTCGGCCCGAAGCGCGGCAGGTGCGCAGCTGGCTGGCTGTGGGGGGACCAAAAAGGAGCGGCCAAAGCCTGCAGCACCCGGTATTCCCAGGCGGTCTCCCATCCAAGTACTAACCGGGCCCGACCCTGCTTAGCTTCCCAGATCCCACGAGATCGGGCGCGTTCAGGGTGGTATGGCCGGAGACGTTGGCGGCCGCCTCCAGGCGCCCTAAGGGTCCAGCGCCTGGGCTGGCAGCCCCCCGGGCAGCCCCCCGCGGCCGCCAGGCGGAGCGCGGACCGGCCCCTCTCAGCTCTCGGGGACCCAGGCGCGCGGTCCGTCCCGCCCAGCCTCGAACCAGGTCCTCACCGCGGAGCTCGGCAGGCCGCGCATGCGCAGTCCAGGGGCCGCAAGGTCTGCGCCTGGGGGGCCGTGGGTCCGCCCCACGGGGCTGCGCTGCCCCCCCGGCGGGCGCGGGCGCCCGCGAGTTGCGGCGCCTTGCGCGGCGGCCTGCTGGTGTGCTGCTGGGGCGTGGGGGGATCCCCTCTGGGCCCCAGATTCCCTCGCTCGGCCCCCGGCGTGGGCTGGGGCGCGTGCGTGCGTGGGCTGCGTGGCCCTCGGCCCGAAGCGCGGCAGGTGCGCAGCTGGCTGGCTGTGGGGGGACCAAAAAGGAGCGGCCAAAGCCTGCAGCACCCGGTATTCCCAGGCGGTCTCCCATCCAAGTACTAACCGGGCCCGACCCTGCTTAGCTTCCCAGATCCCACGAGATCGGGCG